>CAFUXE010000071.1:203183-218752 GCA_903364295.1 Serranus cabrilla | reverse complement strand
AGCTGCGGACACCACATGAGTCAGACTGAGCCAGAGGTCTTGTCATGGTGCCACTTGTATACAAACCTCCTGAAGGCAATAATGAGAGAGGGAAGGGAAGAAGTAATGTGTTTATTACTTTATATAATAACCTTATTTTTTATCCTGTTTTTTTTCTCATATTTAAAAAATGACCTGTAGCGAACCTGTATCAGAAAGTGTTGGTGAATCTGCCATGCTGGTCAGTATGGAGAGACCCAGCATTCATTCCTCCCTCTCTGTTGCTCAGGTAAAGGCTCCATCCCGTCCCTGGTCTCTCCTCAGTCTCTGGATGGATGCTACTTCTCTCCCAGCCTGGTGACAGACTGGTTCTGGGGGGTGGTGAGCGAGGCTGTGGAGGAGCTGAGGCGTAGCCCCCAGAGAGGCATTCCCACCCCAGACCGACTGGAGAGGAACGGACCCCTCACCACTATTATCCTCCAGGTACACATTGCTGAAAAGACAAAGACAGTTAAACTCATTATGTCAGGGTGCCTTAAGGTTCCCTGTGGAGTTTTCTTGTAAACACAACTTGTGCTCACCCTCGTCCCTGCAGGCTGGCTCTAGCCGGGTGCTGTACGACCTGCTGCCTGTGGTGTCGTTTCGGGGCTGGCCGGCTGTGGCCCAAGGCTGGCTGACCGCCAACCACTTCTGGGATGGTAAAATCACAGAGGAGGAAGCCATATCTGGCTTCTATCTGCTGCCCTGCTGCTCCCCGCTGGGCGGTCGGCCCGACAGGGAGTGGAGGCTGGCATTCTCACGCAGCGAGGTGACTTTTATTTGGTTGTCATGTTCAGTGCCACCTTGTATTATGTTTTCTTTCTTTGTTTCATCACCATTTTTTTCTCTTTCAATCCCACTTTTAATGTCTCTCACATATTCCATATAAGTCGTGTTCCTGATTAAAGGCACACTATGCAGGAATTGTTGCTTTCTGTTTGTAATCACAACATTTAAACTGAGCACCTCCTCCTCAGCTTAAAGAAAGTGAAAGCAAACCTCAGATTTATTCTCCTTTTGGAGAAAGCTTTATCTGTTTGACATTTTGCCTTTTTCTGCTATTTTCGTAGCTTCGTGCTCAAGGGGTAGCCCTTTTTAGGGAAATCCTACATAGTAAGTCTTAAATTCACTGGTCCTCTATGTCTCTTATTACCAGGTTCAGTTGAAGAAGTGCATCCCCTACCCCATGGCTCAGGCTTTCCAAGCAGCCAAAGCCGTGTTGTCTCGCATCCTGGCCCGCCCACGTACAGGCCTCAGCCTCTATCACCTGCGCACCCTCCTCTTCTGGGCTTGTGACCGACTTCCTGCTGCCTATCTGTCCTGCTCTGACCCCGACACCCCCGGCCGCCTCCTCCTCGGCCTCCTGGACGACCTGGCTCATTGCATCCTGGGTAAAAACTGCCCAAACTACTTCTTACCCCAGTCCAACATGCTGGAGCACCTTACGGACAGCCAGGCGCTGCTCGTCGCCAGGAAACTCGCGCATGTACGCTCTGATCCCAGCGAGCACCTCCGGGCGGCTCTGGACCAAGCCCAGCAGGCCGGCCAGCTGAAGAAGGAGCTAACGGCTAGCACCAACGGCCACGGATCCCCCGGGCACCACCCGGCTAACGGCATCATCTCCCCCTCAGAGGACAAGCTGGCGCAGCGACTGCAGCAGTTGGTCACGGAGAACCCTGGGAAATCCATATCGGTCTTCCTCAACCCCGACGATGTCACCAGGCCACACTTCCGCATCGATGACAAGTTCTACTGATTCAGAAGTGCTGCAGAGAAGACGTGTGGAAATGTGTGTGTTAAGCTTGGAAACACACTCTGAAAATGCTCTGAGACGTCCAATCAGAGGGAAGGGGGACTAAATACCCGGCAGGTGTTTGTCTTTAAACCCTGAAACTGAACACTCCTGAACAATTCAACATTCTTGCTGCTTGACTGACTCTTTAAAACCAAAAACACACATGTCCTACTACTGAAAAACGATGTGGAAGTCGCACAACAGACATGATGTCACCGAGCAGTTGCCACGGAGATGGCCCTCTCCTAACGAGCTGGCCTTAACAAGACTCATCAGCTGGTGCTACAAAGACAAGGGCCGGCTTTAGTCGTGTGATATTAGTCCAGTGGAGCAACTCTGAGTGTGTGTGTGTGTGTGTGTATATGTACGCCTAAGGGTTTTCACATATTACTTACACTTCTAAAGACAGAGGGAGAAGAGCTCCTTGATTGCTGCTCTCCTCTCCTTTTAATTTTAGATCAGAGTGGGCGATGGCTGAATTAGAACGGAAAAACAAGGTGTGGCTGATGTAACTGAATGTAATGTTGAGAGGAGAACTGCCGAGTCTTTGAACAAAGAGTCTCTTTTCTCTGTCAACTACATTTTAGCCCTCTTTTTTTGACCCCCGCGCCTTGAATTTATCGCATCTTTTTCTTTAAAAAAAAATCTTTCTCAGGTATTCATAATACTTATCCTTTTTTATGTAAATGATTCCTTTTAAGGTCTTAAAATATATTTCAAAGCCGCTTACATTTCATTGGGTAGTGGAATGTACCAAAGAGCTGCGTTTGAGCGGTTTTGCAAAGAGAAAAATATTTCTTACATATCCCTTAACATGTAATTTTGGTCCAACCTGATGTTTCTGCTGCTGAGTTATGAGCAGAATGTTAATGAACCTTTTTTCCTTCTGAAGGTCTGGTCACGCCAACATTTAAAACGGCAACATTTTGCAGCAAAATCAATTAATTCCAATGGAATGGCCATGATAAGTGGTTTTGCTCGTGAGGAGAAGTAAATACTGATGTTTGATGGGATGTAGAACTGAAGAGTAAAACATTGAGGAAGGTATTTGCTAATTAGCTGTGTTGCACCATCCAATTTTCTTTAACCTCCTCTGTTGGAGGTGAAACAGCTCCACCAAGGAAGGTCTGCAAACATTTATGAAACGGTTAATCTTACAAATATTTCTCTTGATAACACTGTGCAAACCTTTCATCCCAGTAATGGCTAAGCTAATAGGTTTGCTTGCTTAGAATTAGCAGTCAGTTAGCTGCTTGTTATCCCCCTCTTCACTATCACTCTTTATTGAATTTAAATGATGTACAATATTGAGGCTTAGTGTAGAGAAAAGGGAGAGAAGCTTGTGAGCTATTGTGACTGACTAGTGCAAACATGTCCTGGTTAGCTTGAAGGTTAGCCGTTTGCTCGTTAGTCGCTCATCATCTAGCAAGGCAAGTCATTCTCCCAGAGGTGTGAACAAAAGTAAATAATAATTTTTAGTATGCACCCTGTGATTGCAACCAGCTACAAAATGTAATGTGCTCTTCCTTGGTCCATGCCACAGACTTCCACCCAGCTTCATGAAAATCAAGCCAGTAGCTCTATAATCCTGTTAGAAAACAGAAAAATACCCCCACCAAACCTACCGATAAACATTAAGGCGTCAGGATTTCAGTTATAAATTGAGAACTGAGCAAAATGTGCTTTCAGTTTCAATTATTGAATTGCTTTCTGATATCTTACAGACAAAATGATGCCTGACTTGCTCTTCCTATCACTACTCTTCTAGAACTACATGCAGGTTAGTATTGGCGTTCTTGTTTCTGGTGTGACCAGGCCTCAGACAACATTTAACACTGAAAGGATGGGGATGTATCAGAATGGTTAATTATGAAATAATACACTGTTTTTTTCTGGTATTGTACTAAGATGTAGAGTTATTTGAGAAATTCTTGTTTTGTTTTCCTACCTGAACAGACATTTTGGTCTTTCATGTTTGGAGTGTTAAGGTAGGCTTTGTAAGAGATGTAGAAAATCTAACCCTTATGTGTGGAGATATGAGGAATTAGCAGGAATGTATAGATCAAGTAAAAAAAAAAAAGGTCTGGAGTCTGGCTGTTTATCTACCACAGTCTCGACGAAGTCAAGGTACTTAACTGTCAAAATGTCCCACAAAGGGCCCAGCACATCGTGTTGCACATCATGTAAGCGTGTCTATTAACTTAAGAAACCCACAGTTTTGTCTCTCCTTCGATTTTTTTCTTTTTAGAAACCGGTTCCGACTTGAGTGATTCTGATAATTGTCCCCTGTCTCCTCTGCTTGGTTGGGCTTTTTTAATGAGCTTTGTGTGCGTGCGTGTGTGTGTGTGTGTGTTCACCGAGAGACGAAGTGCGCAGCAGGATGCAGACAGACGCCCAGATGCTGCCCATTGAATTATACCCTCAGTGGGTGTGTGTTAGTCACTGGGCCCTATCGTTTCTCACCAGACGGGAGTCATCCACAGAGGGATGGAGGGATGGAGAGAGGATGGAGGGAGGGAGACAGGCCCTCCTCTGGTCCTTTGAAGAGGGAAGTTGGGCCTTGCGGGGCCTGGACAGCTGCCTCTTTCTCTTTCTATCTTCTCTGCCTATTTCTTCCTCTGCTGCTTCTGTCTTTCTCCCACTCACTTTCATTTTCTCCCACTATGGCTTTAATGTCTCCTCGAGATTCCTCCCCAGAGGGTTGTCATCTTTCTTCCTTTTAGTTCTGGAGGTCCAGAGCAACAAAAAAAAAAAAACACCCTCAAACTTGGTACTACTCCAACCTTATGTTTACACTCTTTCCAGTGATTTGATTAGGAGCTGTGCAGCCAGTAAGTGGTGTAGTGGAGACAACAAGTATAACCAGACAAGCATTAATGTCCTCCAGTCCACTTCCATTAGTTTTGTGCGTCGTACTTGTTTTACCCTAATGGATTTGAGACAAAGTCGAGTAAACACCGTCTGCAAACAAACTCATGGGTAAACTTTGATCCGGTGGGGTTTACCAGGCACTAAAATGCTGCTTCCAATGTTGGTGCATAGGCAGGGTATAAACGCTACAAAGCACATGAGTGGTTACAGTTATGTTTACAGTTATGGTGATAAATATCAAGGTGGTGATGGGTAGTTGTGGTGATTGTATGGCCTAGTCCATATGTACAGGGGCACGTCTTAAAACCTAGCCTTTTCACTGCAAGTGGTCACTCTCGCCTCAAGATATCTGAATGGAAATGGGTTCTATGGGTAACCACAAGTCTGCCCTTTACAGACAAATATCCGTTATAACATGCTACGATCAAAAGATGAAAAAAATGAGATTAATCGAAGCAAATTGAACATCCCCACGTATGTGTGGACTAGGCCTAAAGCTGCTGGTGGATTGTTTTCCCATCAGACAGATGTATAAATATTTCTGAGTCTTGTGTTACAGCATCTGCTCTCAAAGTCTGGGTCTACAAATTTCATGTGCTTACTACTGAAAGATTTTGTTCTACAGCATCTGTCTGTACTGGTATAGTGTGTTTGAGTACGTGTGTGATTGTGAATGAACTGAGCCTGAGCAAAACCAAAGCGTGTTGTTGAGGCGGTGCAGAATGTCTAAGCAGGGTGTGTATCCAGCTGCCAGGTGTCAGTTTGTGTCTTCAGCACTTTTCTAAGACAAATTGTACAAGTTTGGAATAGTCACAAAGTAAATCGCAGCATTTATTTATTGGAAAACCTAGTTGATGTTTAAGGTTCTTTCTCATTGCCTCTGTGATGTTTGACTGAGAGTATAAAATGTGTCTCACTTTGTACCTTAATGGGCCTAGTTAGAGATTACTGGACACTGGAAACAATCAATGTTTTTCCTGAATTGTACACATAGATATCAAATCCTGTATTTTACAATAGTGTCAGTTTCTAGATATGCAATCAAGCCCCTTATAGAAAGACCTGCTGTAACTCTAAGTAGTTGTGAAAAGGGGAGATCACTCTGCTGTCCAAGGATTGCTTGAAACACCGATGACACTCCCAAACACCAGTCTCCGCTCTGTGCTCCTCTATTTATAATCTGTTTTTTTTGTGCTGAAACTTCTGATTATTCTGTTTTCCGTCTGTGGATAAATAACTGACTAAATACGATGAATGTATCCACCATATCTTTCTAATCTGTTCCCTACTTGAGGACACATCAAATCTAATTTCTCACTGTTATCTGCGCAGATGTACTCCAGTCTGTACTCAAGTGCTGCGATAACAATCTGTACTGAATCACTCCACAGTCTGAGAAATTGAATTTCATATCTCTTTTATTACTTCAGTTCTTCTTCTTCTTCTTTTTTTAAATAAGTGCAAATTATTTTTTTGCTGTATTTATTACTGTTATTTTCTGGGGGTTTATATTGATCAGTCTCCAAGCTTTAGCATGAAATAAATCACTGCATTTCAAATCACTTTGTCTGGGAATACGTTCATTAAACATGCAGTATATATTTAATTAACACGGTGTTTTAATAATTAAAGAGATAACTGCTTGGCCTCTATAAATCCTGTCTGCAGTGGCAGTTCAATTGAGCTGCAACACATTTTGAGTCCAACAGAGGGCACTCTAAGACTGTTTGTGCTATGAGTCTGTTCTGCTCCGTCACACTGTGTTAGGAGAGTGAGAGGATGCTCCAGGCCGAGAGCACAAACACACACAGACACACACACCTGCTGGCAGTATTTAAATACTGAGGACTATGTTAGTGCAATAGAGCAGAATTAAAGATTAGCTCAGTTATTTTAGGTCGTCCAGTTGGTCTTGTCTCTACCCTTCAGCGTCTCCTTGGAAAGGCCAAAGGTCAAGGTCACAATCCAAGTCTTTTGCTAAAGCAGCACATGTTTGCTCTTGATCCACTTCTCCCTGATAAATTGCATAATGTTTTCCCAAATACAAAAGCACTATTTTGCAGAAAATATACATTCTTATAATGGTTTTGTAGCCGCTGACCTATTACAAGTTGAAAACCTGTTTAGATGGCTAGATGTACACAGTGCCGTGGATAAGCATTGTTTTGTTTCGCTTCTTTCTTGATGGCAGCTGGCCACGTTAGAGACCTGTCAATCAAAGGTAACCACGCCCCAAACATAAGCTTCTTTTTCATCTATTTTCTTCTAAATTGGAGCGTTATTTACACAGTTAACATCATGTTGTCTTGTGGAAGACTTGAAACTAGCTATTGAGAACATAATGTTGCCATGAGATTTTTTTCTGAGGTAATAAATCAAATGAGAAGTAGTCTCATTTTCTATTGAGATAAATTGGACTGGACTTCTTTTGCAACTGCTGTTGGCGAGCCCTGTTGGTATTTTTGGTAGAATGCAGGCTTAAGGCTCTTCTGGGATGGCATCACTGGTCAGACCTGGAGGTTGCCGCCTGAGTGCACCATGTTTTAAATAGGACTACAAAATTCACTTATTAAAAAAGAGGAAGACTTAAATACTAATGGTCAGTAAATAATTGAAACTAAAAAGTGCCATTTTCCAACAGAGTTTCATTGTAAGGGGAAATGGGCAAAGAATCATTTTCAATGTTCTTTGAAGAACCTTGAAGAAATGTCTACATTGCAACAATTAAAGTGCCCGATAAGGTTCCTTGAAAAATCTTTGCCATAAACTGGTAATCAGAAGCTTTGCATATGCCAAGGACATAATGTAATATCTGGTTGTGTCCCCAGGCAGTCCCTGACATTTAGAAATATTTAGCCATTGTCTGTCATTAGTTATGTGATGATGGCGCAGATGTTTTTGGTACAATCACACATATCATTTTTTTTTTTAGAATTAATACCCCAAGCCACAAGCACGCACTGACAGCAGCAATCTGTTGATGTCTATTAAACAGATTATGAAGCGAGGAATTCGCTGGATTGTGTGAGTTACAGATGTGACTGTCCACGCTGTGACCTGATGAATTTAATGTGTACAATCTCACTGCTTCATATCAGCTGAGGTATGAACTTGAAACTGCCTGTACGTTTCTAGTTTCAGACTATTATCTCTTGTCTTTGTTCTTAGGTTTTTCATTTTTTATTTTTCCTTAGTAAATACTGATGCAACAGGGTGGGAACAAGACTTTTTTTCTGAAGGATGGATATCTTTAGAGCCAATTTGGTCCAATCTTAAATATCTCAACAAATATTGGATGGATAGCCATGAAATTTGGTGCAGACATTCATGTCATCCTCTGGATGAACTTTAACTCTGGTGAACCCTTCTTAGTTAGCTGCAGCTCCAGGTTCATCTGTCTGTCCTGCAACTTTACTGTTTTGGTTCTCCTTCACCCAGTGGCAGTTCTAGACAATTTCAGGTGCATCCCGTATGCAATATTAGGCGATCACGGCTAACTTAAGCTGCTCAGTTTCGGGGTTTTTTTACAAGCTGGGGTACAACAATGAGATGATATTCAAGCAAAAAGCTGCTAAAATTGGAAAAGAAACACCTGAAATACTTCCAAAGCACATGTATGTGTAATAAAATGATAACCATAAAAAATATTTTCACTGGTACCACCATTGTATTCATGTGTCCCCATCCTGCCTGAACCGAGTCCACACTGGTGTCTCTTGCCAGTAATTGTGACCAAATCTCCCTCGTAAATAGGCCAGTGTAACCTCAGCCCTCAGGCAGCCCTGACAGTTTGTGTGTGTTTGTGGCTATAAAGTCGTGTGTGTTGTGTGTGTGTGTGTGAACGAGGCCAGGCTGTAACTCCATAGCACCGCGCTGTCACTGAGAAACTGGGGCTGAACGGGGACATGTGGTCACCTGACACACACAACAGTAACAGTAGTGGGCCGTTGTGAGCTCACCCTGTCATCCTAGTTACATCCTGCATAAATGACGAGGTTTGTGTTTGTCAGTGTGTATGTGTGTGCGCCCCAAACGTGTCCTCGGAGTCGAGGAAAAAAATGCTCAGTGGAGCTATCATAAATCCATAACCTCGACCTAGAAGCGTTTAGGCAGGAAAGCTGGATGTTGCAACCTCCTTAACGCCTCACTTACCTGATGGAGTTCACACACAATCTGCAGGTGTGTGTGTGTGCATGTGAGACCCAAACCCCCACAGTGGTGTAATCCCTGTTAGTTTCTGGTGACTGGTCAGCACATCCAATCTATCTTTCATCTCTGTCCCCGTTTCTTCCTTCCCAGGACACCCCTGCACACACACTTTATTGTTTTATACTCACTCTCTGACTTCCTCACCATCATACCCTCTGTGTGTATGTGTGTGTGTGTGTGTGTTAAACTTGTTCCTGTGCCAGTGTGCATTAATCTCCATTACTGAATCACGTGTATTAAGAGTTTGGAGGAGAGAGTAAGGGAGGACAACCAGGAGAGAGCTCTGGGATGGTTTTCATGCTGATCACACATTGCGGGTGTCTCCCCACCTTTTACCCCTGTTTTATCCTTTCTGGCTGCAGAACCACACTTGGTTCTAATGGCGCCTTCATAGCTGATTGTAAATCTCACATCATTAAGCTGATAGTTCTCAGTTCTGCTTGACTGATGCACATTGAAGTCATTGTAAAAGTCACGATTAACACACTCCTTTGACCATGTAACTGCCTGTGCAGCTACTGTAATACAGCTATGTAGTGCCATCACATTACATCTTGATGTTGTACGACAGCGCCTAGCTGCAGTAGCTGTGCAGTGTCTTTTGTTGATAGAATAATCAGAATCACATCATGCAGACAAAAACGTCAGCAAAGCAACATCTAAGACTTTCCTCAGCAGAAAGATGACAGCAGTGTGTGTTTGTTTCCTGCAGGATTATTGGGGTGTGTGTCGGAGCCAGTGTAGCTAAGAACATGGCAGATAGCAATTTGCAAATATGTTCATTTTTAACTACTGTATTTGCAAGTTTTAGAATATGTCATGATCTGTTCCTGCTACCAGGTAAATTAAGTTTAAGCCTGCAATGTGAAAGTTAATAACAGTAATGTAGTCAACAGAGACTATTTTAATGGTCAATTTTAGAGAGCAAATGTTTTTTCTCATTAATTTCTCCTCCATTTAAAAAAGACTACATGGACATTTTGGAAAGCATGCTTTTTCTTTTTATCTGAGATTAAAATAAAAAGATTGATACCACTATCTGTTTGATAGGATGCTGGCGCAACAGACATTAAGCTTAGCTTAGCTTAGCATAAAGATTGGGAATGGGAGAGACAGCTAACCTGGCTTTGTCCAAAAGGAAAACAATCTACCAGCACTAATATGTATTAATTATATAAAAACCTGAGAGTAAAACTGACAAATTGCTATTTAAAAATGTATTATGCTAGTAACATATCTTAGCAGTGACTCTAAGAGAAACTCATCAGGAAGACTGCAGCTTTACGGTACATTTGCATTGGCTTCACTTTTAAAACCCCGTTGTTGCTGCGCTTGGTAATCCAACATTAGCACATTAGCTGCAGAGCTAGAGACTGTTGATATTTTCTTGTTCTTAAATTTGCGCTCACCTAGTCTTAACTTCTTTCGATTTATTTAGATTTTGAGCCCTTGTTCACAGTACAATAACTGCACTGACTGTGAACATTCCTGCCCATACAGAATGGACAGAAATGTGCAGGTGATACAGATGAAACAACATTTGGACAGGAATCACAGCTTCAGCTCTACGTTCTATCAAAGGTCAGCTCTGCTTTAAATTCTTTTGGACACCTGGGGCCTCCGCCAATGTTGTGACACATTTGAGCCTCAGCTCTGATTTAACGCTGTGAAATATCAGTGGGTCACATTTTCATCTCTCGTGTATGTTAAGCTAAAACTAATCTCCTTCATTGTGCGAGGTGTGAATGCCTCACACCAACCAGGCTCCATACGTTTGGCTCTAACCTGGTGCAGAGATGCCAAAGTGATTTTTTTGCACTCATTGATTTTTGACACTGTAGTCGATACTGTTGACTTTGTGGCGTGGCCAGAAAAAAGCCTTGAGTTTTCTCATCTCCAGACTCAGGAGAGAAGACGAAAACACAGAGAAAGTCTTTGGCTGAGTACATCCTCCTCACGCTGAGTGTTTCCCCTGCTGTTCTTGACATAAGCACTTTTTTTTCTGTTGGGGTTGTCATTAGTTTGGGCCTGTCATCAAGTTTGCTGGAATTGGAAGATCTGCTGCATCTGTGTGTGTGTGTGTGTGTGTGTGTGTGTGTGGTTCAAATGAGTGTTTGCAGGATTAATCTTTGTCACATCTTTCATTATATTGTACAAGCCTCTTCTTCCATTCTCCTCTGTTGTCCCTGCTTCTCTCTGTGTATGTATGTGTGTGCGTGTGTGTGTGTTAACGGCTCCGGCAGAAGGTGCTTGATGACGTCACTGTTGATTGTAATGCTGGCAGTCATGTCTGTCATTGGACACAATTACTTTTATTGATCAACATCTCTACCTCCTATCCTCTCCTTCGCTCTCCTCCTTTCAACTTTGCAGACGTTGCTGTTGGCATCAGATGCACCATGTGTGTGTGTGTGTGTGTGTGCATATTAGAGAGAGAAAGGAGATAGAGACAGAGCTACACCTGTTGAAAAATGCTGGATGAAGCTGCTGAAAATCTTTTATTATTTATTCTAAGTGTTGCTCACATCACATGAAGCGTTCAGGAATCTTCAGGTGATACAAGGACAAATGTCTTGTGTGTCCGTATGATTTTTTCAGCCTGTTTCAAGGTTTGATGCATTAGAGTTACAGTATGATTGCGCTCCTTTTTTACTTGCACTGGCATTAGTAACAAATGTGCAGCTAACAGATAGCACATACTAATTTGCCACATTCAAAAGTACAGACGTGGAAGTTTTATCAATGTCCCATATGAGAGTCTGTCCCAGGCAGCATTTTAGCTTCAGAGTTAAGATTTAAAGTTCAGTCTTGACTGTGGAATTGTACTTGACAACACAATCCTAGTAAAAGTTAGTATTATTATTAAATCTTTATTATTACATCAGTAGCTGCTCTGGTGCGTTTTATTGTATCACATTATCTGGCCTCAACTGTAAAGTTGAACAAAAGAAGCACCAAAGGCTATCACGCTGCACTTAGCCCCGGGCGGATGGAGGTGTTAGCCTGGGGCTGGAAAAGTTTTCACACGGGCACAATCCTGGCAAACTCTAAAGTAGGCTAACCCCAACTTTATCAGAAAAATCAATGAAACAGGGAGCTAAAAGTTGCCAGTGTTTCTAATGTCAACATTAGTCATGTGTTTTACCTAACATTTAACCCAGAGCTGGTAAAAATGCAGTGTTAATCGTTAATTACATAACCATATACAGTCAGACAATAATATGGCAATAGGACAGTCTCAATAATGTTAATGAAGTATGAACATTTGATTGAAATTAAAATTAAAAACAATATTTACAGGCAACATTTTCTGCTGCAGATCTTCTCACAGTATTTTAAAATACCCATCATATGTGTATTGAATAAAAAATATTTTACATGTAACAAGTAGGAGAAAAAAAAGTATTCATGACGCAGAGCGGCTTTATACTTGGATTGGTTGGAGATATCCAATCAGCCACCTTCAGGTCTGAAAAATGCACCCAATGCAAAAGTTCCCTAAACCTACTTTCTTTCAAATGGCCAGCAGGGGGCGACTCCACCGGCTGCAAAAAGAAGTCAGGTCACCTAAAAAAACATCTTTCAGTATTTCGTTCCACTATAAAACCCTCTAAGGAGTTGGCTATTTATTTGAATTACAGATGCACGTTGCTTACCAAACTAGCTAGCTAGCTACGTAGCATCCTTCTCCCCAGATCCATCTTCCTGTCCAAAGAAGGTCACCTTTAGCTCCAAAAAACCCAGCTGGCGAAGTTTCATATACACAGTTCACAAACTATTGGGCAACCTCACAGTGGAAAAGCATCAAAAACGTATTTAAATACCAGGGCCAGGATCACCAATATCAATATCAGTACTTTTTATTTAATGAAATAGCTAATTTGCAAGGGAGAGGGAAATGTCACACTTTTTAAGAATGCCATTGCATTATTGATAGGCGACTGCTTAATAAATTGAAAAGATTAAACGTTTAAAACCAAGAAAAGGCATGCAATAGACGAAAAAGTGGAACATGCATCAGTATGGATACCAGACGGATTGTTATCCACCTGGAAACTGAAATGACTGTACAGTCTCTTTAACTTTATATAAATGATGGACTTGGTACTCTTTCAGTAATAATATTTTTATGGTGTGGTCTCACCTGAATGACAGACCACCTGCACCCACCCCCTTCCCTCCCCCCAGCCCCTCTCTCTCTCTCTCCCCCTCTTTCTGCTCCATCCCTCATTAGCCCTTCGTCAGTGCTGAATTATCCCGCCGTTTTATTATTCTCCAGAGGCGGCCGGTGCTGACGCAGCGCTGAGAAGTTGTCTTGTGCCGTCTGCTTTTCACCCGCTCACCCTCCCCTCCCCTCTCTTCCGCAGCCCAGGAGAAAAGGAAACGAGGGAGGAAGGAGAAGGGGGACAGGGAGGGAAGCTATACCATCCCACGGGGGCCTCGGAGAAAAGAGCACAGGCAGGCCAACAAAAGGCACGTGTGATGGAGAGGCGAATGGGACACATTAAACTTCCAACAAGAAAAAGATTAGACAGAAGGGACAGATGGATAAAGGAGCCGGCAGAAGAAAGACTGACATATTACGGATCCACCAGAGATTTTTGGCCTAAGCTCTGGCACACATTTGCGATCTAAAATAACTCAATCTTCCTTCGCTCACTAATCTCTCACTCTAACTCTCTCTTTTTTTCCATCTCGTTCTCCGTCTCCTCCA
Organism: Serranus cabrilla; assembly: GCA_903364295.1. Lineage (NCBI taxonomy): Eukaryota > Metazoa > Chordata > Actinopteri > Perciformes > Serranidae > Serranus > Serranus cabrilla. The sequence continues at coordinate 205,145 of CAFUXE010000071.1, read as the reverse complement.
AACATACAGTTCAAAGACCTCCCTGCTCCTCCCTTCCTGTTCCCACATTAATTAAATCCGTGTGTAATTACTATCGTCGAGAAGGGAATCTGAGGCAAGCAAGGAAAATTGGTCACGGCCTCGGTATCTTTGAAGTGAAATTACTTGAGCAAAGTTTACTGCCAGAAAATGAAGACTACACTGTAGCGGCATGCAGGAAAAGGTGGGGGGGCTTAGAATCCAAAATGCCAGATTTGAACTGAGCTCACACCTGTTGTCTGCACAACCTGATATGTGAACCCACTGTGGGGACACTGAAGCGTGCAACATGAGCGGGAGGGCCGAGAGAAGATTCCCCCCACAGAGATCAAGAAAGATCGTGTGATGATCTGTTTCTGTCGCGGAATATTAAAAGCTGCTTGTCCTCATTTCATGACCTTACTGCAAATGTTTCCCCTTAGCATCTTTTATAGTTTATTTATGAAAACAGCTTGTAATTATTCATCAGCTGCTACAGGGACTGGGAGGCATCATAGTGAAGCCATGGCTCTGTTGGTGTGCACTGATGTATGGTGAAGGAAACCGTGTAGATTAAACTAGTTACATGTTCTACATTGTACTGGATCAACATTTGGGAAGTTGTAACAGCGAACAGTATGTAGTATCCTATTTTAAAGTAATGACAGTATTTAAAAATAATGATTTAATGTGAAAAATAATGAGAAATCTACTAAGTCATTATTCTGAGAAATATTCTCATTATCTTGAGGTACTGAGCTATTGTTTTTGAGATACTATGTTATTTTGAGAAAATGTTATCATTATGGTGACACTTTATTTTGACAGTTTCTTATCATTTTGAATAATGATTATGAAAAAGATATTTTTTCGATATTTAATCCTTATTATTTTCTTATATTTTATCATTATTTTGAGATCCAAGTTGTTATTTTAACAAATATTCTCATCATTTTTAGTCATAAGTCATTATTTAAATACATATTGTTTCCCATTGCTTTTAAAGTAAAGTCATTATCTTCAGAGATTTTTGTAGGTTTATATCTTTACTCTAATAAATATTCTCATCATATTGAGATAAGTCATAGGTCATTATTAAGAGATAATGCGTCATTATTTTGAGATACTTTGTCATTTGGAGAAAGCATGTGGGCATTTACCTGGGAGGGAGAACTGAAGGTTGCTAGTGATTGCATTATGGGAAATGTAGGCTCTTAGGTTTTTGAAGCTGGATTCAACAATTCTTCTAAAGCCACTATGAAAGAAAGAAAGACAGAAAGTAAGAAATCATTACAAAAGTATCAAAAACCCCATCATGTCAAAGCCAACCTCGAGTGTTTACATTTCTTTGTTTCTCTGTTCTGTGTTCATCGAGGCATCGCAGCCTCAGACTGAACTAATAACCTTTGAGCTGTCAGTCAGCCTCTCTGCCTGCAGGCGAACCTGCTGCCATCATCTTTTCTTCATTCTGCCATTATCCTCCCTCTCCCCCCTACATGAACCGCTCAGGCCACGGGAGGACAGAGACATGAATAATTCTACAACAGAGCTGTATTTATTATTGCACTTAGTTTAATAGGACCTGTGTGTTTGTGTGTGTGTGTGTGTGTGCATTTTTGTGTTGGGAAATGATTGTGAAATCTCCTCTCCTCCATCCATCCCTTTCTCCTCTATCACTACAGCTCTGCACACACACACACACATGCACACACACGGGAGCTCACTGACATGAATAGAAATGTACCCCCTGAACACACACAAACACAAACACACACACACAATGCAAAACAAAAAAAACCTGTTATGCATCATTGCACATGTAAAATGGATACAGATATGGATGGATATGCAAACACACACACGCACAAATCAATTATACATTTGCACAGAAACACGTGTACTTAAGGCTGAAGCCACACATTCAAACATAATGTGTACACACACACACACACACACACACACACA
>CAFUXE010000071.1:167330-203077 GCA_903364295.1 Serranus cabrilla | reverse complement strand
AATGATTGAGTGAAGCTGGACTTGTGTGTGAGTGTGTGTGTGTGTTGTCCCAGCTTTTATTGACATTGAGCTAAGGGAGGGACAAAAGGAGGCAGAATGGAAGCGATGAATAGAGCAGGAAGTCTCCGTATGTGTGTGTGTACGTGTGCATCACTCTTGCAAAACTGTTTGCAATTATACCCCAAAACGTACATGTGCATATATTTGCAGACACTAAACACACTTGTGCACACACACATACACACACACATTGGTGTATTATAAGCTCCCCCTGCAGAGCTCCTATTCGGACTCAAAGAAATATGTTTTAGGAATAATTCAAAAAGCCAGGTAATCCATTTTTGCACGCAGGTTTTGGGGGGAGAGGGTGTGAGGGCGAAGTGAGGAAAGAAGGTGAAACCAGACTGATTGGAGGAAAAGTATAGTACTCCAGGGAGAGATAATGGAAACAGATGAAGGGAGCGGAGAAGAAGAAGAATGCGGAGGTATGAAACGGAGAATTTCTCTGAATCTAATATTACCTTTTATGTAAGAGGCCCTGTGTGAACTTATGTTATTAAAAGAGCGCGGCAGATAGCGATAACGCATGTGTGCATACATGTGTGCTTTTCTTTGGGGGTAATCCATCATGTTAGATTGTGTACTGTACAATACTGAACAACACAAACATAAAGAGAAATTACAGTACAGTACAGTTACTGTAACACACGTAGACGCACACACACACAGTTAGAGCAGAGATCAGACATCCTAAGTGCAGAATGTTGTTCACACCCACCGCTTTTTACTGCATGTTCTTAGAATTACACACTGACATGAACATGTGATGCAGACACTTGAACATCTGCATGTACAGGACGTGCTGTAAGTGCACAGACAAACACTGCAGATCCTTTCCTAGTATGCTAAGGGACTGTATGTAAATTATTGCAATGTGGTCAAACAACTCAATTTATCAAATAAAAGGGGCAGAAAATAAAGATTTAAGATAGCGTACCCTAACCTGGAAGTATTATTCTTGAAGATTTTTATGTATTAGCCCATTGATGGTAGCCCCAGTGTTTGTTGTATTATGAACCTGGAGTCTGTGGCGACTTTCTTGGGAAAAATCAGAAGCTGTGAAACTGTTTGGGTCTCTGCGAAGTGAGATCTGTAAACACACCTGCAATTACAGGTGGCACCAAAGAGAACAAAACTAAGCATATTTCCAATAAATAATGGTTTTAAGTATTAAACTTCTCATTGGCCCCATTTTATCTAATTTCTAGAAAGTTTAATTTGATTTGATTGATTGACAGAAGAAGTCCTCTTTAAACCTATTGGCCCTAAAACTTTGCGTGCCTTGGATTTGAGTCGTAAGTCTTTCTATAGGGGCAATGAGCTCAGGAAGTCAAGCATGATGCATCATGCGCCTCAATTAACCAAACATGGAGGTATCAAAGCACAGAGTGGGCTTTCATGCAGAAGAAATCCATATCCTCTCGGTAGAAAGGAACATGTATCCCTCACATTTAATATGAATGAATATTGGAGGGCACACACTCTAAAAACTGCTACTTAAAACTTATTAGGTAAGAAAGTGTGATGTTGAATTGTATCCCAGTGTATTGTGTACCTTTAGAAAACATTAGTTCTACAAATCGGTAATGCTTATATATCCATGATCCTACTTGACAAGTTCAGTAGAGTATTTGAAGCTGATCCAGTGTTAATTACTAAATGTGTATTCATGGGTTCAGTGAAATTATATTAAAACCAGAAAGATGGAAGTTCAAATCAGGATTGATCTCGGAGCTTGGTTAACTTAACTGATAACTTAATCAGGAGAGATTTCATTTTAAGAGTAATCACATACTTTTATTGGCATGGTGCACAATAAAGCTGAGAAATGTGAAGTCTTTGACCCCGTAACACCTAGATGTCTTTAAGTGAGGGTTTAGCAGCCACCTCGAGCTTCAGAGCTTCAAAGCTGTCCAGGTATACATTAGAGTTAAGATTTTTAAGATGAATAAGCACCTCGCCCTGTGACACAGTACGTCCCTTACACTCGATTATTACTTTCAACAGGTCTCAGCCCCTCTGTCTCTTCCTATATTTCAGAGATTCTGTCTCTCTGCTCGTCTTCGCCCAAGCCTCTGCTCTGCAAGAACTCTACTTTGAAATCTATTTATGTCAGTTATTAGGTATTATTGCCTTATTTTTTTTAATCTTCATATAAATGCTTTTCAGAGATGTTTGTCTCATATTAGGACCTCATTTTCTGAAATTGACAGATTTCAGTGAATGAGGATATACAATCTGAGTATAAACTGATCTGCTTCTTTTTTAAATCTTGATTGAAATCATTGGGAAACCTTCATTATGGCACTAGTCTTTATCAGTGGCTTTGTTTCTCAGTCAAGTGTGAGCGCATGTGAGCGTATCAGGACTGTGGCTCTCATGTCCAGGCTCTGGCACTGAGGTGTCCACTGATGTGTACAGTAATAGCCAGTTGCAGCGAGGGGTTGACATGAGGTGACAGTCAGACAGCTCTATCTGCATATATAAAATGTGCTCCTTTGTCGCAGCCACTTACTCCTCCTGTCCATCAACGTCTGCATGTGACGGAGCCCGGCTACGGATCGGTGCCTCGTGGACGTAGGGAGAGAGGGGGAGTGGAAGGGGTGGGGGAGACGGGGAAGGAGGACAGTGAGAGTGAGACTGGAAAAGAACCAAGTGCTCGGATGAACACAGAGAGCAGTTCACGTCTTTCACACCGGAGGATGAGTCATCGCGCTCGGCACTGCGCTGTGAATGAAACAGAACGGGGAGGGACACCTGCAGAGAGTGTGTGAGAGAGGAAGAAAAGCATTACACACTCACTGAGGGAATAAAAAAAACGAGCACATGATGTCTACCTCAGATTCTGTCAATGAAAGTGGGAGGAGGGAAGAGTGCCAGTCACAGACAGGGGGAGGGAACAGAGTGCAAGGAGTTCTTGGAGTGGATTTATGTGACGACACAGTCCTGCACGGCGCTGATTTCATATTCTCCAGTCAAGTTGATACAGCTGTGCCTTTGATGCAACTTGTCCTCCTTTGTTATCTTTTAGCTCATTGTTTCGGTTTTATGAACGAACAGAAACCTGCCTTTCCAGCACTGTGTCTGTGACGTACCATTTTGAAGAGACAGAGAAATGGTCGCAGTTTCAAATGTGTAATGTTGTAAAACAGAGCTACTTGTTTAGGTTGAGGAAAACACGATGGTATGGGTTAAAATCACAGTGTGAAGTAGTTGCATTACGTGTTGCTGTTGTTATTTTATGTATTTAAGTTACTTGACGTAGTGCGTGACATGGTTACATAGATTTGAGGTGTTGGACTCGGAGGATATAGGATTATAGGATATACAGGATCACATATACATCATGACATCATCAAAGAATGGGGAGGGTCCGATGTGCTACACCTCTATAATATATACTAACGCAGTTACGAATGTAAGTTAGAATAACTTGTTCTTTTGGTTTCACACAGGAAAACAGTTTCTAACAGCGCTTTTCAAGGCCTAGTTTGGGTTACATAATGTAACTACATAATGGTACATAATGTTGTATGTGACACGATAATGTATGTACTGTATGTTAGTTAAAAGAACCAACCACTGATATTTGGTGTCACATGTGACAAAATCAGTGGTCTTCAGGTCAAAGTCCTGTGTTGAGTCAGCAATCCAACACAGCCGCGTCTCTTTGTGGACTTTGTAGCTCTTTGTACTAAGTTACCGAAATTTGACTCATGCATCCGACCCAACATTTTTTTGCTCTTTAAAGTACATATAGAGATGAGTGATGCAAAACAACAACCAAAAAGGAATAAGCAACTATAAAGTGTCTTGCTACTTTGTAGGAGAGGTAGTGGGACTTTTTTCATATCTGTGCCTAAGGGCCCACTGTCTCAAAATCAACCCCTCTATGAAATGTATATCCAAACAGGAAGAGGGATTCCCCTGAAACCCACTTTAAAGTTTTCTTCAGGGGAATCTTTCTTTCCTCTTGCCTGTGGTGTTTCCTACCAAAATGTAATTGTTACTCCAACCCTATCCTCAGGCATTTGTACATAACACTCACGGCTAACGCAGAAACACAATCCCTCATGAGTTCACTGCACATAATGGCTTTTGCATCATCTACTTTCCTCCATAATTTCTGGTATTTGGATGTCTTTGCATTGTGATTCATGTGGATATTCAAATAATTAGCAGATAAAAGTGAGAGAGGTGAGAAGAAAAGGCGTTTTAACTCTTTCTAATAGAACATTCCTGCATGTGGGGAGTAGTGTTTTCAGATCTTCAATGGATTCCAATGATATGATCTGCTGGTGTATTTCTTTACTTCAAGGCGTTTAGCCTCTGGGCTCGCACCAGTTTTAATTAGAGGTCAGTGACTGGATCAATCAACCCATCAATCAATTATTTTAACTAATCACTTGTAAAGTCATTTGTCACAGCTCACCACCTCTCATCCAGTGCCAAGGGGGACGCTGTCGAAGAGCAACACGAGTCAGGGAGGAAGAGCAAAGGAAAGTCAAAGGAACACTGTAGTGCTATTATGAATACAAATAAATCAAAGCCAAGTTGTCAATACCAAAATGCCAATTATATAGCATGTGTTGAGGTGGACAAAACTAAACAACAAACAATGGCGAGAAGATCGATCTGTGGAATTGATATGTATTGCTGAAGCAGTGGTTGGGTCAAAGACTTGAAGCTGGATTGAGATCTATGGATCTGACACAGCAACAGAGATACAATACAATCTGTCCACTCAGTATTTTAGACTCTTTTGTTGTAAATGGCCTTTCAGACACCATCAGTTTGACCTGAACAAGATAGTGCATTTGTTTAACACTGGGACCACCAGGATCCTAACACCACTTACAAGCGCTGCAACAGTCTGCAAGACCACCATCTGTAATTTACTGGCAAACACATTAAAAAATATATATTTGTTTGATAAAGTAGCTTGTAATTACGGTGAATAAACAACACCTCACTGCATTTTATGTTCGTAAGTTTGTGAACGCATCGTTATTCAAATGCATTTGAAATAACTATGTGTTTATCGGTTTTAGTCACATTTTAGTCACATTTTAGTTATTACACTATAGTCAACTTTTAGTCAAAATGTCTTGTCTGTTAATTCCAGTGTTCATTTTGTTGGCATTTTTTTTTTTAAATTTAGTCTTGATCTCTCTTTGCCCTGTGTTAAATGTCCTTGATAGTTTTGATAATATTTAGGGCAAAGTCATGCCAACTAAATGCATTTCTGTACACATGTCTGCAAGTGAACACACCACTATGCACGCTTAAAATTTGTGAAAGCATCTGTCAGTAAATGCATCACCATTTAAATGCACTTACATATATATATTAGAAGGGGAACACATCTCCATTTAAATGCACTTCATTATGTATCACGGTACAAATGCACTTCTGTATGTCAGTAAGTGAACAAATCTATATAAATACACTACAGTAGGCATTTCTTTAAGTGAATGTGTCTTGATTAAATGCACTCCAGAACGTACGTCAGTAAGTGAATGCATCTCCATATAAAAACACTCTTGTATGCATGTCTTAAAATTAACGCATCACTGTTTTAATGCACTTCAGAACGTACGTGAGTAAGTGAACTCATCACTGTACAAATGCACTTCAGTATATATGTCAGTAAGTTAAAGCATCACCATTTAATATAATACAGTACATACGTCAGTAAGTGAATGCATCACAATTTTATACACTACAGTACCCACGTCAATAAATGAACTCATCACCATTTAATACACACTACGTACGTCAGTATGTAAATCAGTATGCATCACCAGTCAAATGTTCTGTATATACGTCAGTAAGTGAATACATCACCACCTGTAGGTATTTCAGTGACGCATCACAAGTAAAATGCACTTTAATGCATAAATCAGTAAGTGAATGTGTGATGCGTTCAAATGCACTGTAGCAGGTAAATGCATCACGATTCAAATACATGTCAATAAGTGAGGAGCTCCACTGCTAACAGCCACTAATTCAGTCACCTCTAAGTCATTGCTAATTGACATTTGACAGAAGTTGAATGCAGCATGTGTTTTGGGAGCAGACTCTGGTGCCTCGAAACATTACACTGACTCGCCCTAGGGACTACTGTAATTAAAGGTCAAAATAGGACGCCTTACCTGAGGACTCATGCACTGACTGACCCAAGGTGTGTGTGTACCATCTGAGGAGGATGTTGACTTTGTGGACGTGCATGTCCCTTCTTTGTTGAATCACACCGGGGTTAATCACACCGTGCTGTCCTGATTGGTTTGAAGCTAATCCCTGCAGGAACATTAGCACTAACATACATCCTCATACAGATGAATGCACACACACACACAAAAACACAAACACACACTTCTGCCTCTTCTGCACACACACTCTCTAATACAGAACCATTCATCAGTGAGTTTTTCTGCTCTGATCCTCAGGCGAGGTGGCACTGCTGATGAAGATTTAGGACCTCGACCTCAAGTGTGTGTGTGTGTGTGTTCCTTTGCTGTTAACACTTGCTATCTCCCTGCACCAGTGTAATGGAGACTCTCACAGGGGAAGGCAGATGTCACACTCACAACTTACAAAGTTATCTAATGTCACACACATGCTTGCACACACCAACTGACCTTGCTGATGCTATCATGGGTGCACATTTTACACACACACACACACACACACAAACACACTTATGGTGTTTGTGTCACATGCATATAAATGAAAGTAGGAGACTGTTTCAATTAGTGATTAAATCGTTTATCTGTATGATTCTTTGCACGTCACTTTGTGCGTTATTGACGATCTCTAAATGCTTTTTCTTCTGTTTGTGTGTGTGTGTGTCTCAAGGGTAGAGCCCGAGATGTATCAGAATGATTAGGTTGGAATTACATCACAGGGGAAATACTCTGCTGTGATTGGTTAGTTACAGAGGCTTATATTCAGCGGAAGGGGGGGTGCGCTGCATTTTGGTTATCAGTCCATTACCCTGCTTGGAAGATAAGGAATGTCCACTGGATGTTTTGGGATGTGTGTGTAACTGCCTGTGATTAGGACATGTGTGAAAGCTCACACACACACATGCACACACAGTTCACCTCCACATACAAAGTGTCCCTTGTGTTTTCCACACAGGAGAAGGTCAGAAGAGGCATCTAGAGCGTTCCTCCAGGTAGGCAGTCAGTCATAGCGGAGCTGCTGATCCACTCACCTCTGCAGAGGTCATATCTGCGCTCCCCAAAGCCCCGAGGCCTCTGAAGGAACATCAATCACGACAGACCTTGGACACACGAACACACACTTCTACTTTCACACTATAGCACTATAATGTGCTATAAGGACAGCCATGGCCACCCCTTTCATGGGTAAACACTTTTCTTTTTATGTAAGACACTGTTTCAAAAATCTTAAATGTCAATTCAGTGTTATTGATGACTGCGGCCTCAGAAATTCACATGTTACTTTGGGTTTGTTATGTATAAGGGTTGAATGTCATATTATTTGATATAGAGATCAAGGCTGTTTCTGATGTCCTCATCAGTCACACTGACCTCTCTTCTCACCCTGTGGAACATATGAAAAGCACAAGGACAAGAGAGGGGGTCTGTCTTTCAGCGTGCATTGCTGCGACATGAATAATAAATAAGAAATTAGGAGAAATGTTTTATTAATTAGGAGCTAAATTAACCAGCCAATATAAAAGCACTGTACGTCAGCTATGCCTTTTAAAGGGAGAAGTCTCAACATTTAGGGGAATACACCAACCAGCACCATTAAAGTCACTAATTAAAGTGACAATGAGAAGTTTTTAAGTGGTTATCAACCGGTCCTAATTTCTTCCTGATTTTCTTCATATGACCTTCATAAACACTTACGACCATCAGCCACACTGGTTGTTTGTACATACTTATTCTTGCCAATGTTAACATTTTCCCAGAGAAGAATTGCCAGTGAGTTTGTCAGTTTCTGCAGCTAGATCAGCAAAAAGAAAAAAAAACAGACCAAATAATTAAAAAAGCTTAAACGGACAGTGACAGAGCACTTGTGAAAACATAAGGCACCTCTTGTCTTTGAACAGATGGAAATAAGTGTTTGAAAGGATTTCAAAGGAATCAAAAATGATGCTGAATGTTCCCACTTCCTCCACCACAGGTAAGTAATGTTTCTATTTTATTCATGAAATACATTGTGAGATGTGTTTTACATCAATATATTATGCTGCATTGGTAGAAACCTAAAAAAAGATTGATGCACTACCTCATCACCGCATCCATTCATTCATTATCCTGAACCTGAACTCTCCCAGCTGACATTGGGTGAGGCGGGGTACATCCTGGACAGGTCTCCAGACCATCACAGGACAGGCTCTCATTCACTCCTATGGGCAATTTAGAGTCACATATTAAGCCTAAACTGCATGCTTTTGGACGGTGGGAGGAAGCCAGAGAACATGCAAACTCCAACTCTTGCTTTGAGGGGTAAACACTAAACAGCTTTATATCATCTCACTTCCTCTTCTGTAATGTCTGTTTCACGTTAAACGTTGCAGAAAATATATTGCCAGGCCGGGCATGAAGACCAAATACAAATCACAGCTTTAAATTCAAGCTTTTCTGTCTGGGTGTAATCACCTGAATGCTCTATTTTTTGTTATTTGACTCCATAATAATTGAACATAAGGGTGTCACTTTGTGTTGCAAACTGGTGGAGACATCAGGGCTCAGATAAAAATATAAAGCAGTCTTCAGCATATAGGATTTTAGACAATGTGATGATTATTGATAAGAGGTCAGAGTAGATTACAGCAGTTCATTTGTTACTTCTATATTTACATTGCATTGTATGTTTTTAATGTTCTTATTGTGCAAGTAAAACTTAGGTGAAGTTTTCTCATTCGTTAGGTAACATTTCTTGGTTCAAGCTTTTTTCCCAGACCACTTTTAACAAATTATGCTTTTAAATAGTGTTACCAGTGTAAATGACTCATAAGACTTTGTGTAATCAATACCAGTAACAGTGGGTCATCTATCTGTTAGTACTGGCTGGGACTACTATTACCACTGCTACTACTACAAATAATAATAAAACTGTAAGCAAGCAAGGTTTCACGTTGTTACAAAAATGTTTGTAACAAAAATGACCAAAAAAGTCCTGCACAAAGTGAACCACAAGCTAAAGACAGGACATATACAGTAGGGACTAAAGTTTTCTTTGAGCCTCGTGACATTTTAAAACTTCGCATAGTAACGAGGAGAGCAAAGCAAACAGAGATGATAAGTGCTCTGGCCTAGATTGTGTGAGTTCTCTTTGTGCCTTCCAGCACAGTATCAGCAGTATGGTTACTTATGCATGCATAGCCTGGTCAGGGCTGCACAGATGAGTTTGGCTCAGCTTAGCACAAGCAAAAGCCATCTTCTCGTGATAACAGCAAATACTCTGACGGTAATTTATATTTTAATTTTTTTTTTTTTCGTAAAATATTAAAATCCGCAGGCCTGACACACACACACACACACACACACAAACAGTGTGAGTGTTATGAATCCAAACCTTGTGGCAAGTGAAGAGTTTGGCTGACTAAAATATGGAGCCAAAATGTATTAAAATATATGAAAATAGGAAAGACGAATACATCTACTGTCCAGTACAGTCAGCTGAATTTATAGCTGCATTTACTGTGTGAGCAAGTGAAATGCTGACTGACAAGTAATATTTTCAAAGAAGCAGTCTGATTCAAAAGCTGTCTCACACACCAACTTTTTATACATGTTTATGCATATTGAGGTTTTTGGAATTAATGTTAAAAATATAGATTTTGAAGACACTGGTGTTGTGCAACATTTAACTGGTTCTCAGTTCTCCCGATGTTGATCTTTCTTTCTCTGAGGTGCTGAGCTCAGCGTGACCATGAGTGGATGCCGCAGTCTGCAATGTGTGATCCAGGGGTTCCTCTTTGTTAGAGTCCTCCTGTTGCAGCTCTGAAGATATATATTCAGTCTGGATGGGCAAGTATGCATTTCATGGTCCATATCTTGGATGGCACAGTCCTGAACCTTTGATTCTAGGGAGTCTTTTACTTCTAGCTCATCATCCAGCAGGGTTTCCCATTTTCTGCTTTTGTCCTCCAAAAGTTCTTCCAGCTGAATATAAAAACTTTTCAATGAGGGAAAATGATTAAATCCTTAAATAACAGTACATTAATTGAGAAAATTAATTTAAATACAATTTTATGAAAATGTGTAGATCATTTGATAGATACGTTAAATTTTTTTAAACAAAACATTTATATAAAACCATGACAAGCAGAGGTTGGCAGGTTTATGATAACATATTGAAAATGTCCAAAAGGTGTGAGTGAATTGAGTTATTATATTTTGTTCAGTCAGGTGCAGTAAAATCTCTCTTGGATAGACTATATATAAAACACAACAATGTCTATAGGCACTCACAGTAACAAACCTCAAGTGAGTGACATAACATATTATGTAATAAAAATAAAAATATTGGTGGTGCAGCTTTAAATTGAAGTCTATTTCATAACTCAGACTCAGGTTCAGTTTTCAAACTGCACTCGTGCTCCACAGCACACGGCCACTGACTCCAAACTGTGATCCCAACCTGTGATCCTCCGGCGCCCAGAGAGACATTAGCTCTCCTCATGTAAAACAGATGTTCCTCATTCCTCAGCCCTCACTCCAGCTGCTGCTCTCCACCCGAAGAATGCAAAATGAATAGGCTCTCCAGGATATTTATCATTAAGTAATTGCACGCCAAATCAAGCGAGAGTCATTATGCTGAAAGTGGAAAATAATCTGGGTGATTTGACTCCCCCTCTTGCTTCAGACTTCCTCTTTCTTCTCTTTCATCATCCTCCACCTTTTGCTCTCCCCCTTCACCTCCTCTCTCCTTCTCTTTCTCTCCTCCTCTTCCCCCCAGAGTGACCAGATGCCGGCAATTTCACGACTGTTGACTTATTTACATTTCTGCAATCATGGGAATGTATGAATATTTATGATGCTGGTCTCTTGCTGTGGGGCATCTGCCTATACAGCCTGCTGATAAGTGTGTATGTGTGTGTGCATAATATTTCATTGAACTGTTGGATTCTGTGTGTTCATCAGCCATACATTTAATGTGTGAATTTCTGTCAGCAAGAAGCTGTAACAGCTGGTCAGAGTGTGTGTGTGTGTGTGTGTGGTTCCATACCGCAGATCCCTCAGCCTCTGAGCTGAGGTTTCTTCCCTCGTCTCCGTGAAGACGTGCGGATGTACGAGAGAACGGGGAAAGACCGGATGAGAAAAGCCAATCAATATTTAATGAGAGCTAAAACCTCACGGCACACACACTTTATCTTTTCTCCCCCTGAACACTGTTTATAAATGGATTATTTTTGGAGAGCTGAAGGATGTTCAAGGAATGAAATAGAGTATGTTTGAGGCAGTAAGTAAGCCGGCTTGATGGATGAGGGTGTGTGTCAGTCTAGTTTTAGTTGGGTTTGGTCTTTTCACTGGATTTCTTGGTCATACAAAAGTTAAGAAAATCACCGGACTTATAGTTTGTTTTTATCACTGTCTCTTCTTAACATTTTGCAGAAATTTAACCAATTACTATCACCATCAAATCTGGGACTGGTTGCCAGAAGGATTCCAAGAAGTTACTGCTCCAAGCCAAGAAATAGTCCATTGATGACATCAAAAAATTGAATCTTTTATCAAAGATTATTTTTCCTTATCATTACCTTAAATTGCTCCAAAATGTATGGCGAAATATATATTTTCAGACTTTCAAACCCATGCACGCATATTGTAATCTGGTTTGGTTAAAGCTGGGGTAGGCAGTTTTTTTCTTTTACATCATGAGGCAAATATTCACGACAACCTTTCAGCATACTGTAACTCAAGTGGTCTGAAAACTAGACTTCTAAGCTTCTTAAGCTTTACCAAACTTTCTCATTTCAGAGAGAAGGTATTCCTATCGGCTGTTCTACAAATGCAGATGCACACCCTTCAGATAGTGAAAGCTTGATTCAATTGTGGAAAATCCTGCATAAAACAACCACTACCTGACTGTCTTTAGTTTAGCTTCCTGTGATTAAATGCCCCGCCCTGATTAATTTCACCTGTGTCTGGTTATCTGTGTATATAAACCCTGTGTGTTCTTCCCCTTGCTGCCAGTCTGTCTGACAAGTGGCCCGGCGCTCTCTTTGTGATGACCAGGCGTTGAATGTGAGTCATGCATTTTGAGTCCCTCTAGTGTGGCACAGATTTGCCTTCTGCTGCTTCTTCTTCTCATAATCTCTTTTATCAGTTTTACCTCTTATTTTTTCCAATAAAAAACTACCCGAGGTTAATAACCATTACTGTCATCATATCAAAGTCAATCATTTTGTGTTTTGCTCCCATTAGAGCAGAGCTGTTTTGAAGGGACTGAACATCAATCACCATTCATTCTGTTACATCAAAGAGGAAAATAAATCTAAAATAAAAACTAGAACACCATCATTATTGCCTTTAAAAATAAAATAATGGATAGATCTGTTCATTATCTCCTTTAGTGCCACATTCTACAGTATATGTGTGTAACGCTGCATGACAACTTGTTCATCCTCTGCATACGGTGTAAACAAGCTGGGGATGGAAATGACCTTTTGACTGAAATGCATTTTAAATTGCCTCTAGCCAACTTTCTGCACACAAAAAATGTAGTTAAGTGAACTTCCTACTCTACCGTGACGAATTGTTGAGATGATTAATTCCATCTTTATTGACTAGCAGAGACAGCAGAGTTAGAGCCATTTCATTAGATTAGTATTGCATTTCTGTAAAGTTGTGAGTGAATATTTATCTCTGTTGACTTTTAATAGACTTTGATGAGTGTGATATATTACAGTGACTCAATCTTTCCCTGCTGTTAAACCTCTCAATAAAGGTTAAAGACATTGTGTTTTTATATTGTCGTCGGAGCCACAAAGGGAGAGTGCTGACTGTGCAAATGAAGGTGACATGGAAAACATTAGTGCTATTTATTCCACTGGACGAGAGCAAGTGCATACTCCCTCTCTCTCTCACACACACACATACACACACACATGCTGTGCTATGACAACCGAGAGCTGCATGATTTAAGACTCTGGTCATCCTCTCCTTCTAGCATGCCCGCAACTGCTCCAACATACACACCGAATTCATCCCCTTATAGTGTGTTGCTTGATGAAACACACACATACGAGTAAATAACTCAGGGTTCATTAAAGTAGACTGACGGCGTGACCTCTGCCCGGTGATCGTCTGTCTCTAACAGGCAGCAGATTGACAGGGGTCACAGGCGCGCTGCATCCTCTACCCTTTATTACCCCTTTAGCACCGGAGCGCTCCCAGCCCCTCCCCACTGCTCCCCACGCCGTCCCACCAGCCCGTGCGCCACGCTGTGAGTCACCACAGCTGCATGATGTAACAGCCGTATTAAACAGCGTCTGCTTAGTCCTTTTGTTTTCATTACACCACGTTAGACCTGAAGGGCTCATTTCATCCCGAGACTTATATTAAGTTCAGGAAAATACACTTGTTTTCTAGACGTTCGAAGAGGATAATAGTTTTCCTGATGACACTTCTTCATGAAGCAGTAGGAAACATTAATGTCCACCTTTCACAGACCAACAAAGACAGCCTGATCTCACAAAATTACATGAAATAACCACGACTTCTTAACCCCGAATTCAAAGACAATGCCAATGTAAAGTTGTTGAGGATTCTTGTTCATGGTGGATTTAACAGCGTCAGTCAGTGACGTAGTTGTAATGATTGACAGATGCAGAGTTTAAATGGTGGAGTGAGTCCATGGGAACAGTGGACTTTCACCCAGGAGAACGGGGTTCATATCCTGTGTGAAAACAGAAGTAAACAACTTTTTATGTAACCTCCATTGTTAACATTACTTCTGTGGCTTATGGTTTGTGAATCATGTTTTTTACACGACTTCCGGGGCTCCCTTTCACCTCGTAACTACTTCACTTTTGGCATTTACCTACATTTATTTACTTTTTAAACTGTATTTTATAACACCTTACCAGGAAATATTTCACCCTGAACCTAGGTCAGTGGTTTTGTAGCCTTAATGACCACACACATCATTTTCAGACATTACGTGCCACCCTCATTTCAAGTAATTTTTGTGAGATCAGGTTGAACCAAGGGGTCAGCCATTTACTATTACTATAAAGAACTATTATGGTCAGACCAATGTGTTATCGCTTGTGGCCTCATTTTAACAAAGAGCATTAAATAAGATGGGTATGAAACAAAAACTTAAAAATTTTATAAATATAAATGACAACCAATCACACACACACAACCCCTACATGGCTTCAGACAGATCATATTCCAAAAGAAAAGGCAATGGGAATGGCTTGTGTAATAATGGATAAGGGTGATACTATATTTAGTCCATAAACAGGAGTAATGTATTTTAAGAGGCAGTTAACTGTGCATATGCATGTGCCTATTTGTGGCATACTTTAGAAACATTTTATAGTGCTATATATACAGACTTTGTAAGTGTTTAAAATGTGAATGTGAGGAAGAACAATGATAAAGAATTATAGAAACGCATAAATAGGATTTGAAAATGCTTAAGAACTCATAAAACACCACTATAAAAACTCATTCATTGGAGGTCCCTCATTTATGAACCTGGGAAATAAACTTTTGAGAGAAATGAATCTAAAATGCTTCTCCCTTCTTTGCTGAGAATAACAGACATTAATACCTCTGTGCCTCGACTAAATCATTTTTATGCCCATTTGACATAGAGGTGAAAATTTCACAGAAGAGGCCAAAAGAGGTCTGGTCATTATGAATAATGGGATGGAAATGGGCATTTCCATTTCACTGACACAGGAGGCTTTACTGAGGCTCCAAAATGTCCCTCAAAGAGATACGTACCAACCAGGAAGAGACTCAAAATGACAACAAAGACACAAAAAACAGCTACTTATGGATGCAAAACAGCTACAAAGAGACAAAAAGAAACTACAAAGAGATGCAAAATGACCACAAATGGATGTAAAACAACTACAAAAGACACAAAGCAACTACAGAGAGACGCAAAATGAAAAGATTACAGAGACACAAAAACACTACACAGACAGCAAAACAAAATACAGCTAACTGATGGAAAACAGCTGCCGAGAAACAAAAAGAGACTCACAAATACTATGAAAAGGGGCAAAACAACCACACAAAAAGCAACACTAAACAGCTACGCAAAAGGGACACAAAAAGAACCAGAAAGAGACATAAAACAACAAGAAGAAGAATTTTCAGATTCTGTTGCAAATCTTCTGAGAATTAAAAATCACCACTGGCAGTTTCATGTTCATAATAAAATGAATAAATGCACACAGTCAATTGAAAATATCTATTTTATTTTGGCAGTAAAGTATCAAACACAATTTTATGCATCATGTTCCAACAAAATGACATTTTAATTTGTTTAAATCTAACAGCCTTGGACCTACACACACACAAAGTGACATGGACTGTGGACATGATCTTCTTGATTTAAACACACAAGCAAGATTTAAACTTAAAATCCACACATGCAACAAAGAAGCAAACAAATCAATCTGAGAGCAGATGAAAGCTTCGTGATCTCCACACTTCTGCTTTCTCCAGCCAGCCTATCAGCGGCCATTTGCAACTTTTCCAAGCTGCCGTTCGCCTCAGGGCACCGCCCACTCACTGCGGGGGCCTCACACGACAGAGCCGATCAGCTGTCAATCATGCTATATGCAGGCTTGTCCCCTGGCTACTGCCATCAGATTTGTAATCCTCAGTGATAATGGCTAATCCAATTTAGCAAATCCCTGCTGTCATAAACTCAACTATACAGTGCTCAACACAGTATAGAACATAAATATAGAATACACATGGGACATCATGCTGTGTGGAAAACTCTCTTACACTCACTCATGTAGCATGGAGCTAATACCATCAAAGGCCATTCTGCTGTCTCTTCATGTGCCAGGCACACTGAACCACCTCCTATAGGACATGATGGGAGCCGAGAAGAAGTAGAAGAAGAAGAAGAAGAAGAAGAAGAAGAGGAAGTTCCACACCAGGAGATGTCATAATTGTTGGGATTATAAAATGAAGACGGGCTGAACAGCAGGGAGACACTTCAATGTTTCTAATGAGGGCTAATTTACCCAGAGGGTCGACTGGGAGGCGTATCTGCCTTGTCAAGGTAGCGCAGGGGTGAGATTACACAGAAGCAGAGCCCGAGGTAAAACCACAAAAGAAGACAAAGGATGGCAGATAAAAAAGAAACAGGACAAGAGATAGAATTATGAAAATGTGTCTGTGTTGCAGTGATATAGTGGATATTGTCCAATCAGTGTAATATTAGCAATACTGGGACGAAAAGGGAGAATGTCTCCTTTTCTACTTTACAAGACCCCCTTCCCAAATAATGAAAGCTGCTCCACAGCTCTATCTCTGTTTCCCTTGCTTCCTCTTCCATCCCTCCTTTCTCCTCTGTGGATCATGGCAGGCTAATCTCAATCTGTTTCGCTGTGATATCACACAACAGCTCTATAGCTGCAGCGGTGCCAGCCTATTGGGCTCGGCTGGCCCCGGCGCCAGCTCACACTGTCTGCCAGCCGGCACCGGCTCACAGCTCTGGCGCTCCAAACACACTCCACGCTTTAGTGGGGTTTTCCATCAGCCGCGTCCAAACTGCGTCGCTCTGCTGCTACAAAAGTGTGTCCCCACAGTCATTGTGCTGCCTGCTACGTCCCCATTCTCCACCATTTTCTTTTCAAGTGCATGTTACAGTGAGGTGTCACACTCCACTTCCTAATAACTGAGACAGCAATTAGGAAAACAAGCAGAACAGACGCAGTCATTCAGAATTATTGATGTATTAATATGTCCATCACTTTAATGTTGCAGCTGGTAAAGGCGGAGCTCATTTTAATTACTCAATATACTGCTGACAACCCCTTAGCATTCTCTTTTCAGAAGCTATAGTGGGCTTCACTTTAATGCCTGGGGGAAGTTGGTGACATAATGCTCCAAAGTCAGGATGCATTTTATCAAAGGAAAAACTGATTTTCAAAGGGGTCCATTGACCTCTGACCTCAAGATATCTGAATGAAAATGGTTTATATGAGTACCCACACGTCTCTCCTTTGAGCCAAAAACTATACTTGCTTTCAACATCGTGCACAGTAGACATGACATCAGCCTTCATATCCTGCGCTAGTTTACGGCGTTGGTTCTGCACATCCTCAGAAATTAATGCTCAGACTGCTCAGACCCTCAAAAACGTCAATGTAATATATAATATAAGGCTTTCGTCCAGGCAGCGACATACAACTCATATTTAAATTTTAAACTGTCCTCCATCCTGGCGGAGTAGTAGTGAATGATGGCGATGCGGAGTTTAAATGGCAGATTGTACGTTCTACTCCACTTCATTTATTTGAAAACTTGGTTACTTTGCAGATTCTGATCATTGATATGAAAAATATAAATCTGATTAACTAATAAATGATGCTGTTTAATTTTAGATGAAGAGGAAACTCTTAGCTAGGAACTTTTTATGCTATTTCCTCCTAGAGGTAAGATAAAATGGTTGTGAATGCTGTGTGAAATCTAAATGAAAAAGTGTGTTTTTTAGATTTTACAGTTAGACCGTGTATTTTCCTCTGTTTCCAGTCTTAATGCAAAGCTAAGTTCATTGCCTCCTGGATCCAGCGTGAAAGAGGGATATTGATCTTTCACCTACAGTAATTCTTGGCAGGAAAGTGAATTTCCAAAAATGTCAAACTGCTCTGTGTCAGATGCTAAAGGAGCTAAAAAGCCATAAACTTCAACAATTCCTCAAAAGTACAACAAGCCTCTAGCAACAATGTCAACTTTCTCAAAGCGAAATGTGATCAAGCGTCAGTAATGAAGACGAAGTCAGAGATTTATTTGGTCTGACGGCTTAGATTTAAAGTTGCTATGTTTTTTTGAAATTCTACTAGTTTTTAGTTGCGGTTTCCTTTTGAGTAGCTCCAGTTAATATATCACCAGTGAACCAGGCCTTAATGGGAGCTCCTCTGTGAACAATTGCTTAAACCTTTTTAATTAGAAGTTACAGTGTGTGTATCTCTGAGTGTGTTTTCTCTTTATCCCAGCTGTCTGTTACTGGAAGTGTGAGCGCAGTCTGTAAAACTGTTCCTCTGTTGGATTTCCCAGGTGTGCACACCTTCATTTCGTTCTATTTTACTGCATGTTTTTATTACTGTTGGCCACGGCAGTCTGTTAATTACACTGAACCATTGGGAAGTAAGAGTCTATGGCTTTTTAATGCCACATAGAACAAGATCCCAAGTTTTCCAACTGCACCAAGAATCTGCAACTCTTAAAAAGATTTCTAAAATTTGAAATGAAGTTCCAATCCTCAGGATGGAAACTGATCTATGAAAAATGTTGTATCACATCTTATCCTTTTGTTTTCTTCAGTGTCTCGTAAAGTTGAAATTGCTGGAGACTCAGTAAACTGGCCCCTGTCAAGAAGAGATAGAAACTTTAATATCTCAGTGTTGGACTGTCAGATTGTCTGGTAAAAGACTCAGTGGAGAAATGAACAAGAAATAGCCCTTTTCTCAATAAAAGTGCTTCAGGGCTGCCCTTAAGAAAGTACACTGATATGAAGGTATGTTAACACAACCTGCTGTCAGACGTAGAAAGTATATGTAATGTAAGTTTTGGCTACTTGTTCTCTCTACTATAGTATTGTATCAGTTGGATCAAGAAACACCAGCAGCTGACGCATAGTCAGTAATGGGCCTAGGATGCACCGGCCCGCCCACTTTACTCACTGGCCCAACCACCCAAGTTTGATAACAATATATTTTGTTACAAAAAAATATATAAACATGTATGTAAAAAGGAAAATACATTTAATTGTATTTACGATTGCCTTGTTGTGTGTGCTTAATTTGTTTTCTGATTCAAGCGGAACTGATGAATTAAGTTTAAGAGGCTTCCGGACCGTCATTAATTAGTTCCTATGGTTCCGACAGGTGGACTGCGCTGCTTTCTCGCTTGTTAGCTGGCTTTTCAGCCGATATATCGGATATTATCACCCCAGCTATGGCTAAGCAAAGTTCGTTAATGTGTTATTTTAATAAAGCAAGAGTTGAGGAAGAAGACGGACCACTGCCTCTATCAACCGAGTCCAGCCAGCACAGTTCTTCGGAGTCATTAGCCAACAAGAAGGTTAGCTTGGATCCGGATGCTCCCCGGCGCCAGGGCTCCCTCCTGGGCAGCTAAACTCGGGTTTACCCACTGATTTGTCTGCAATTGATGAGGCACCTTCACAGCCAAGGCGTTTGCGCCTTGTTTCCAAGGACATGAAAGCAGCAAAGGTAGGCCTGTTGCTTTACTGTTGCTTTTTACTGCTTCCATATTATTTTATTGTGAAGGAATTTCATGTTAACTAATGGTGTGAGGTGAATACGCCATATGGACCGACTGTGCTTAATTGTTTCGAGTAGGTAATTTTTGTCGAAGAAGCCACATTTCAACCAGACTTCATTGTATGTGGTTGATTTAATATGAATGAAAGTGTGTGTTGTTCTTTCATAATTCATACATGGGCTGGGTGTTTTAATCCTGTGATTTACTTTCCGGCAAATTTGTATGACATGCGCATTTTCTGAGGTATGAGCATGAGCTGTGGTACTGAAGCAACAATTGTCGTTATTGTGAGAATTCTGTCTGATGCAGGCCTATGTTATGCTTTGTTTCTACTGTTTGGGTTTGCCTGTAGTTGGCACTTAAAATGATTAATTGTGCTGTGCAATAGAGCCGATAAGAAAAATTGACATGCTTTGTCTATACTGTTGCATTGTTTATAGCCTTTATGGAGCTCTGTTGGTATATAGAGCTTGTGCTATAGGCAGTGTTTTGCCGTCATTGTCTTGGTAATCCATAATGTTGCAAAGTAAAATAGTCACTGATTTTCCAGTTTGTCTATATTTGTAATTTTTGAGTCCTTTTTCTAGGAAAAGATGTACTGGCCCACCCAAAATATTATTGCTGCCTATGCCACTCAAGAGCATTAGATTAAACATGCTTCAAACAAATGAAGCTTTATAGAAAACTGGAGACAATAGTGATGTTAGAAATCCCTAAATGGGGAACTTGCACCAAGTTTTCTTTTGACTATGAAATTGTCCTCAATTACCCCCTAATTCAATCCGCACTGCATCCATCTTCCTATGCTGTCTGTTTATGAAAACACCCCACAAATCTCTCTGGATATTGATATCATCGCTGCACTGTGCATCACCCTGCTAATCACTCAGGAGAAACCAAACCACGCATAGACACACACTGCTGGTAATGCCATTACATAACAAGTCATCAAACGCTTTGATTAAAAATGAAGAAATAAAGCTCATTTGCGAGGGTGCAGGCACGCAACGGTGCACTGAAAATGGTGTGAAAAACAAAGTTTTACTCGCTGCGCAGCGTGCGCCCCACTTCTTCCGCAACTCTCAGAGGATGTAAAGAAACTTCTAATGAACAGAACGGAGGCGGTGGAGCTGGCGGAGGCCACAGAGTCCTGTGCTGCGGAGAGATTGTCCGCTTTGCTCGACTGGGTGTTGTATCTGCACAAGACAACGGGTCAGCTCTCTCCTCCTCTCTCAGTCTTCCTCAGTCCGCTGTGGCTCTTTAAGTATTTAGAGCTGCTCGCCGTTTCTTCCTCTCCTCTCTTCTGTCGGTTTGAGTGGTTAATGCTCGGTCCCTTGTCAGCTTCCCCTCTTCATCTTTCTGTTTTTTTTCATCCCTCCCTTTCATTTCCTCTCATGTCTTCCTCCCTTCATCAGCATATTTCTGTCTCTGGACATAATGTCAGCGTCTCCTCTTCTCTCCTTGTTTCACTTTCCCTTTAAATTTATTTCAAATCTGTGTTGTTCTTTGTGTCCAGTCTCTTCACATCCTCTCCTGTCTCCTTAGTAAAACTTCATTGAGTCCTTCCTGTTTTTAACCTGTGCTGATGAGTCTAGACTTGTGTGTTTGTGCACAGGCACATGAATATTCATGGTTGTTTCTGATACACACTGAGGGTGATAGACTTTCTGTGTGACACAGGAGGAGAGTGACTGGTTCACAGATGGAGCAACTGCTGCTCAGCTCAACACTATTGGACGTACAGTATACTCAGCAGCAGGAGCACACACACACGTATACACACAGCGCTGCAGATGAGAGGAAAGGGCTGTTTCTTGATCCGTGTATTGTTTCAGAGATTGCCAGCGAGCCTTCTGAACAGAGTCACTTTCATTTTGCTTAAAAGTGAGGTTTTAGGAATAGTTGCGGCTCACAGGATCCAGCCCTAATTGGCTTGATTTTTTTTAGGTATGTCAACCCCCTTTGTTCCTCAGTGTGTGTTTTTACATGAGAGCAGATCCAAAGAGGGAGCAGAGACACAAAGAGTATTTCTACATGCTACCATTCAAAGGGAAAGAGCAGTAGCGATTGAAATGCTGACTTAAGAGCAAATGTTTTGTGGCTGGCCATACTATCTAATAGATACATCACACAGAATATGTATGTGTTTTAGGCAGATTCATAGGGCTAGATAAAATGTTTTGATTATGAACAGATGGTGAAGAACTTCCAGTTTTGGCATTATGTCAGATGTTACTGTATATTGTTGTCAGAGATATCTTCTTGCCCGTCCTGTCTTGTGATACCACCTGCACCTCAAGAGGAAGAAGTAGATCCACTGAAAGTAGAAAGTTTGTGCTACATTTTTGAGGGCATTGCAAAGTTTATTGCACAATCTTGTACAGTGTCATGGCTGCAGTAAGTAAATCATGTAATTCTTACGCAAACGGAAATGTTGTCCGGTTCTTTTGAGCATGTGGAACAAATTAGATGTCACATAGTGGTATAACAAACTTAGTATTGGCACATGGTAAAAAAAAAAATCAGATGGACTAATTCATTTTTGAGCGTTGTGTAATTACTGCGTTTTATTGCTGCTTTGTAGGACAGCATTGGTCTCAGTGTTGTACTCAAATGTTGGCCAGAAACTCATTTTAAGGGATTTTCTCAACATTTCCTTAATGAGACAAGATGAGTTAGAACACACTTTCATCTACAACAAGGCTTTTAATAGACCAATATATTTTGGGGAGCTAAAAGAGGGCCCACAAGCTGTCAGCTGAAGTGGGTAAATGTAATTATAACTACTCTTTTCTGGTGCGATTTGTGAAAATCTAACAACAGTGGAAGGACACTTTGAAATATGAGATTTTTCTTAAACTGAAAGTAATAAATCAGGGATGAGTTGGCCTTATTAAAGCTGCAGAACCTGACATGCCTGCCAACACCTGAGACTTTCTGCAACACAGGCACAGCCCTGTATGGATTCAGCTCTGTCCCACAGAACCATCACGATTTCTCTCAAGCATGAGTGAAGGGACAGAAGGAGGCGGCTGTTTGTTTGGAATCTGTTTGTGAGAGGGTCAACTCTTGTTGAGTCCTTTCCTGTTTAATTTAGTGTCTTGTCCTTTTGTAATGAAGGTCCTCTATCGTTAAATGGCTCCATTGTCCTTTACTGTTCGGTGTCCTTTTTGTCCTTTCCCACTCATTTATCTCTGCTGTCTGAATGGCCAAATCACTTTGGTAAACATTCAATGCCAGCATTTTGAAGAATTCTCTTAAAGGGATAGTTTGGATTTATTGAAGTGAGGTTGTATGAGGTACTTATCCACAGCCTGCAGTAGATGGTGGCTTCACTGCTTTACCTTGCTGTGTGGTAATCTGAAAGCAAGACTCATTTTCAATGATGCCCTGATCTAATCTCAAAGATACTGAATTGGGCGGAATAAGGAATTTTTTAAATGATTGAAATTTGCTTTTGAGCTATATTGAATGTGATCTGATCCCTTGCTTTGGTGTTTTTGCACAAATCAAAATTGCAACAATTGCAGCTGCTGTCAACGCTGAAATATCCTCTACTCCTTTTGGGCAGAAGTAGTGTTTTTGTATCCCCTTATTTGAAGTTATGTCTAGAATAAGTGCTTTTTAAGGCTAACAATGTCCTTTTTACCTGATCTTAACCAAGTGGTTTGATGCCTAACCTTTACCAAAGGGTTTTAATCAAAGATGGGTTGCAGCAGTTTAGAAACATTCTCATTCAACACATTTTTGGCGCTGAAGTTCATTGTATCGGTGGTTTGCAGAGAAGTAAAATGCATCATCTTATCTTTTTTTCCACAGTGCTGATAGCTGATTGGCTTTCTCTGCGACTACCTGCCACATGCAACAAAAACAACCTTGACCAGGCGTCATTATACCTTCACCTCTCAGTAAATATATAATATCACAGATAGGTCTGGCTTTGCTAAAATGAATGGTGACAGAGGGCAGTGCAATATATATGACAAAAAAAATAACTAAACCAGTGCTGCCAAACCTGATGAAGCTCTCTTTATCATACAGAGCTGTGCTGCGTTTGTCTGCAAGTACAGATAAGAGTGTTATTGTTGAGACTATGAGTATGTGGAATATCAGAAATTAATATTTGGCTTTAAATTCTAACAAGGTCCTGAATCCAGGTTTTAATTAATTAGAAGATGTCACACTTTCTTTGTAAAAACTACCTCTTAAACAAATAAATTATTCATAACAGCTGGTATTTGTTACAGTTAAGAAACAAAACAAGCAACAAGTTCAATGTCACTTTATTTAGTTGGGAATTCTAATGGCAAAAAAAAGCATGTCACGCTTGCACTTTTCCCTTTAACTGCAGCTAACAGCACCTGTACTCACATTAATTGTCATTTTGGTTCCAGTCTGCAGCCCTGAGCTGTGTACAGCGCAGTTTGTTCGTTGAATCTTTAATGTATTTTCCTGGGCTTCTGTCTTGTTACTTGTCTTGTATTGCAGACAGAAATGAAAGGAGGGATGCTTTACTGCACTCACATAATCACTTTGTGTGCAGAAAACAGGCTTTCCTGTCCTCTAACAGGCGCAAATTACAGAGACAATTTGATGGCGGCCGGATGAATGATACTGAAAAGTCTACAAAGTACATAATTAACTTGATTTTTTAAATTTTAAAATAAGCAATAAATCCAAACATAGATCCTGTCCACCTTTTGTGTGGCTTCTCCTATTCACTGTGGAGTAATGTGGCGTTATTGTGCTAGTGGCACTGCGAGGCTGGCAGGCTTTGTTCTGGGTGACAATACAACTGGGTCCCACAGACCCTGCTGCACCTGGCTCTACCTGGCTGGATAGTGGGCTTCTGGATGGCAGACTGCTTCACTGTCTGTGTAGCTACGTGCTGGACGGCTGGTGTTTGGACTGAGTGCATGAATGGCTTGGATACAGTCAGAGTTAATCAATCAATTAATTCAGAGGTCGAGTTCTTGTCATAAATCTTTGACCGTTTGACAGAAAGATAGTTTGTGTTTGTGCTGATTTTTGGCTCGTTATTTGTTTGTGGTGGTAGAAGTATTTAGATCCTTTACCTAAGTAAAAGCACACTTTGAAATTACTCCACTACAATTAAAAGTCCTGCATTCACAGTGTACTTATTTAGAAGTACAAAGTAGAATTATCAAAATGTACTCGAAGTATTAAGAGTAAAAGTACTTGTTGTGCAGATGTTTTATATATTCAGTCGTATACATCTATTATTATGAATGCATTTATGTAAGCATCATTTTACTGTTGTATCTTTTTTAACTAATGCATTTTTATGTGCTTTAATTTATAAAACTGCATATTCATTTCAATTAACAAATGTTTTTCATGGTGTAGATATATGAAAATTATGAAAAGTATAAGTACTTCAAAATGAGTTGCATTCCACCTCTGCATTTGTGTTTTGATTAACTGTAAATTAATCTTAGCTGAAACTTAGCGGAAATGATAGTTTGAAAAAATGATGATTATAGGTGAGTAGGTGGACTAAACCACACCTGTGGGCCCACCTTCATATGAAATAGCTAATTTTTTACATGAAACCCTACACTGTACCAAAATATAACACAAAAATACGTATTTAAATTTAGACAAATTCCTATCTTTAAATCAATAACACATCCACTCAAAGAAACCTTAACAAACAGCCTTGTTTGTATATCTACCCCCCTCTCTCATTGTAATGGTAGGCTCCTGGAGCTCTTAAGCAGTCAGTAGGACACACCCTTTTGCTCCCGCCCCCTGCTGGGACAACCAGGAAGAGGTGAGTGCTGCCATTGTTTAGATAAACTGTTTGAGTTGGCTTAAATCTCTGAAGATGACAGAGTATACAACACAAAATGATATCATCTGAACTTTGATTACTACTGACACAATGCAGAGTGAACAAATGTTTAACTAACTTAATAAATGATCAAAATCTATACATGTGCAACTGGCTGTTTTCAGAATCAGAAATACTGACACTGAAATGTCTGGATTGATGATATCATCTGGAGGTGCACACAGCTCAGTGAATATCACTACTGAATCATTGCTAGCATGTTGCTACTGCAGTAGTATGAACCCCAAATAAACTGATTTAGCTTTGATTTATTTGCAATAGATTAATCAGAAGGATGCCTAAAAAAACTCATGTCTAAATTCATGCTTTGTCAGCTCTGCCTGCAAACAACAACTTTTAAAATCTGTCCTCTACTGTGCACTTTTCTAGTTTTTTTGTAGAAGATTCCACTACTTTAATCCCTGGAGCAAATGGCTGCAAACTGTTTCACCAGGAAATAAGATTTGGGAAAGTCTTAGAAATAAGATAAATGTTTCCCTTAATCCCCCCAAATTATCGCATATGCTCCAGGCTGGGGATCACAATTGTACAATGCACTGCCTGGTAAATTCCTGAGAATTTATCAGCATAATCAACCCTGTGGAATAGCAGTAAAGCATGCTAACCACACATTAGCATCCTGCTCCAGTCTCACTTGCTGTCAGCGGTTTTATTAGCAGCATCTAGGGAGAGCAAAGCTGCGGATACCTGCATTATGTGTTCATTAAAGTCCCCCGCAGAAAATCCCCCCCATATCAATCCCAATTTGGGGCCCATTTGTCTCAGACTGGTGCCGCTTAACAGCACTGACTGACACAGAAGGATGGTGCATTATTGCATTATTTGAGGCAGCACAGCGGCGTCTAATCCACAGCTGTATCGAGGGATTTAGAGGTGAGCGGGGGGTAATACACAGATGGAGCATCACCTACACACACACAAGCCGACTGACACAAACACAGTTCAACACAGTTCATAAAACACGCAAATGACAAACATGCACTTTTCAGCCTCTTGTATCAGCTTTGACATGGCTCAATTTGTGGTCTTATTGATGCACTGTGTGTGTTTTCTATCTTTATTGGGTATATTTATCTCTGACACCAAGTCTTGGCAGCACGTTGTGTAGAGCCATAATGTATTAGTGCCCTCGGCTCCCTCTATGCAATTGCTGATGTTGAGATGACAAATCCTGAGCTATATGTCATATAGCCCTGCCTACACTGTGCAATTTTCTCTATACACTGTAAAAGCTTGAATGTATACCATAACGACACACATTTTCAGTGCATTTCTGTCATGCATCACCCCAAATTCCTTTCTTCACTTTCTTCCCCAGTCTTTCTTCACGAATTAGCCTCTGGCTTCTTGCTCTCTGTGTGTTTCTATCCGTGTTGTGACTCACTTGACTCTGCACTTATCCCTTAAGATCTCTGCAGATTGGCTGTCCCATGCTTGTCTATATCATGCGAGGCTGCAGCCTCCCACACTTCCATCTGTCCGTGTCTCTTCTTCTATCCTTCTATCCACGATCCTCCTGCCTGTTTTGCTCCGCAGCAGAGAAAGCAGCCCAACTCGTCAGATACCGATGCTTAGTAGGTCATTATTAGACTTTGTGAGAAAGAACATAATTTAGGTGCAAAAGTTGATTTAGGGTATTTGGGTGGCAGACAGGTCAGACAAACCTTGGACTTTGACCCAGGAGACAGGTGTCAATGTCCTGTGTGAAACCAAACTTAACCTGAGTAGCTGTGTCCATTAATTAAGTGTTGGAGTGTTGGAGTGGAGTGACCATATAGGTCATTTGTACAGGCAGAAATAGTGACCCATATTTATGTTTTAGACTGTCCTGCACCACCCTCCAGCAGGCGCAGTAGTAATGAGTGACGGCAGGATTTAAATGGAAGAATTCACACCTGGGGTGAGTGGGAGTAGTGGTGGGTAGGTCGAACAAACGTCAGGACTTTTACCCAGGAGAACAGGGTTCATGTCCCATGTGAAAACAAAAGTAAACAATGCGATTTAAAGACTTTCACAAGTTACGCTTTGTAAGTAACTTCCAGCATTTAAATACTTTTTCTTTACTTTTTCAACCGTCTTTTATAATGCATTACCAGGATTTTTTTTTTGCCCTAAACCGATATCAGTGGTTTTGTAGGCTAAATTTAACCACAGTGTAGTGTTTTTTACAACCGCAAACAGTAAGTGTGTATAAACGTCATTTAGGTAAGAGATCTTGTTTAACGAGCAGAAACTGACAAACCATCCACCACACAAGTCTCCCTGTTGGTGCATTCAGTGATGCTCCAGCAAAGAGCAACTTTTTACACAATAAACAACCAAAGTTGATGGATTTTTTGAATGGGAACGCTGACTCTCAGGTTGTTATCCCTGCAGTAGTCCAAAACCTTTAGCTGTCTTATGTCAAACTTCTCTTAAATGAAACTTCAGGTCAGATTTACCCTTGAAAAATAGAAATCACTGGTACATTGCACATCAACAGTTGTACCTGTTTTTATTTGCATTAAATTGAGCATTTGTACCCCTTCCTTTTCATGCTGTTTCCGTGGCATTTTGCAGCCCTTGCTGCACCACTGAAATGTGAATATCAGTGAGCTGCCCACAGCGAAACACTCACAATGTGATCAGTCATGCAAAGTGGGAGTTTCTTTTCTAACAAAATACTTCCCATCTGTTTCAGGCAAAACAAACAAAACAAAAATGAACAACTCTTACCTGGTGTCAACTCCTCCTCGCCACCGTTTTGCCATGAAAGATAGCTTAGTATAACTAATACACATGCAGTTTAATGTGTAAGTCACCTATCTCATTTTAGAAGCAAAATGTCTGTTACCTCAGAACAGAAGGGAGGAACCCTTCTCAAAGGAGACCAGTGTTGCTATCATTAACGTAGACTGATAACAGGCAGGAGGAAGAAGGAAAATAACAGCTATAATCAGGGTTATTGGAGCCAGAAATAACAAATGAGCCAACACACCTTTACATAATGAGCCCGAGATTAGACTGAGAGACAAAACAGGACCAGTCACCTCTACAGAGAGGGAAATAAAGAGGGTTACATGAGGAGCGGCGATGGGATGAGAAATATGAGGATGAGAGGGATAATATGAAATGAAATCAAACATGTCTTTTGAACCTTTATATATCACATCCCTGTTCATATTTTGCACATGTTTGACATCATATGCCATCCATCCATTATCCTTACCGCTTATCCAAACCTGTTGGAGTCGATCCCAGCTGACATTGGGCAAGAGTCGGGGTCCACCCTGGACAGGTTTCCAGACTATCATAGAGCTGACCCATCAAGATAGACAACAATTCACACTCTTGTTCATTGCTATGGAAAATTTAGAGTCATCTTTATTCCTATTTCAATATCAAAATCCAATCGTATTGTCTTCCTGTGAAACAAAATATGACAAAAACTTATGTCAGCTGGTACCAATCAATAATATCACAATATCTACCCATCAATCAATCAATGCATCTTTGCAAGATTCATTAGTAGTCTAGCGAGCAAAAGCACTGGCAACAGTTATGACCTGATCATGGAGACAAAATCTGTCCAGTCAGAGGGACACATAAACTTCAGGCAAGTACTGCTGCTGATGAACACTTCCACTTGCAGATAACTGTGGCCTTCTGCTGCACAGTGACACAGAATTGGTTAAAGCCCGCTTTTTGATCGAAATTCCTCTTGTTACTGTACATCACTCATATATTTCTCTTTAGAGGGAATTGCGTAACAGTACAGACGCTAAAGATGCTCTGACTTCTGTTTTACTGGGACTTTCAAGGTCTCCCAACTAGACCAATAAATGTCCTCAGAGAGATAAGCAGATAGAAGGGCCAGACTGTCTGGGTGAGGAGATGGATAGGATGGAGGGATAGATGGAGTGGAAGAAGGGGAGGGTGGGGTGGAAAACAACACAGGGACTGCCCTGTGGGCTGGCGAGGCCGGATCATGGTGTCACCCTCAGAGGCGTTTGCCGATGGAAACTGGCTCGCTCAGAAAACAGATTCATTTCCATCCACCCGTGGATGGCACTGGCTCAGGCACACATGTGCACGGACACACGCACACACAACTGACTCACTACATATCTTCACTTCTCTGTCCCTCTTTGCTCCATTGTCTTTCTTCCTGTCTCTGCGTCTCTCTGTCTTGGCCAGTGTTGTTGTCTGTCTCCTTGGCGGCTCTGTTCTCCCTCCTGGCACTCTCTGTACCGTGTCTTGGCTCGCCTGTGCCGAGTGATGTCTTCACTGCAATCAGCCAGCGTCTGTTTCTTTACACCCCCCTAAACCAAATCTCGCCTCCATACCAGTTTCCATCCTCTGCTTGCTTGTTGAAACAGTGTCTCTTCGAGCTGCCAGGCTTTTCCCACAGTCTAGTGGACTGTCTGGCTCAGCACGGCCAATATGTGATTTAAGAGGTTGGGTTGGAGCTGGATATTGTGGGGCAACTTCCAGACTAAGTTTGGTTTTGTAGGGAGGCTGAGGGATGCCCTTGGGTGGGGAGCTGGTGCAGTAAGAGGACAGGACAAGGAGAGGGAGATAATTACGTTATTTAACAGCTCAGGAAACTGCTATACGCTAGTGATAGGTGATTGAGTGTATGTGTGTGTGTGAGCGACTGTGTGTGTGCGTAGGGGAAATCCAGCAGGGTTTTCTCTTCTTGTTAGCTGCTAGGCCAGCAGAAATGCTTAGAAACGAGCGGGGCGGGAGAGACCAGTAGCAGGTCTGCCTACAATCACAGAATTTCACTATCATTTGCGTTCTCAGGGGAATGCTGACTGCTCCGGGGGCTGAGGCACTGTTGCTCTGCTGTCATCACAGTTTAATTCAAACCTTGTATCACAAACAGGAGGGGAATTATTCTTTTTTAAAGGAGCACTGTGGGCAGTTCATCACTAGAATTGATTTCAGTAATTCTTCACCAGTCCAGCCTTGTTGCTAATAGAGTATAACTCTAAACTGGCTGTGAAAAGAGGCACATTGTGATTTAGCTTCAGATGTCTTAACCTAGCCTGCTAATCAGACTGAATTAGCATTCTGTTTTTATACAGATTTTCTTTTATTGTGTTACTGCTAACTAACTAACTGGCCGGGCTGGTCGCAGTCGGGTGCACACGGAATATACGGTACGTAGATTTAACACATTCTCACACCGAACGGTGAATCTTGTAGTGAGAGCTCATCGGCAGCAGATACTGACACACAAGGTAGCTGTTAGAATAAGTTTGGGATGTGTCAGGGCAACTTATTGGTTTCCGCTCACTGGATATTTTTTGGACCATTCTCTATAGACCCTAGAGATGGCTGTGCATGAAAATCCCAGTAGATCAGCATTTTCTGCATTGAGTTGCTGCCATGTGACTGCCTGATTAGATATTTATATTATCAAGCAGTTGAACAGTTGTACCTAAAGTGGCAGGTGAGTGTATATTCCTGCACTATTGAAAGTCCAAGGTCTGCACCTCTATAACACAGTCTTTCATGACTACTGCTGCTACCCAGTTTGACACCATTGTGGTGATATATTTCTAGGACCCTTATTTTTCACAACAGCTACTACATTTAATGGCATGGAGGTCAAGGTTAGGATAAGGGGGCAGGGTTGGGGTTAGTTACTTTGTCTCCTGACAATGACAAGCAGTGTCACAAGCTACTAGAAAATTCAGAAATGCAGTTCCTGGTTGTTGTCTGGAAGCTTTAGCCTCTGGCACAGAAGAATACAAAAGCACAATGGGATAAAACCACAACTAAAGCAATTGACATTTACTGTGGCATATAGCCAAGGTGAAACCAAAGGTAACACTTCTTCTTGTGCACACGTTTTCTCATCCCTGGATTTTGGCTTGATGTGACTCAGTGATGTAGTTTCACCATGCCACTACATCACGAGCTGCAGGCTGATGAAAATCTTGCCACGCTGCCAGCTTTGCACCAGTGTTATTCAGCCTGGGCATTAACAAATTCGCCCTCGTGGACCAGAGTTTGAACCGAAGCCAACAGAGAAGGTATGGAGATGTCAAATGAAGTCATCAACAGGAAATACCAGCACTCTCAGAAGATTAAATTGCAGGCTAAATTTGATTCTGGTATTGCCTCTTGCAATTTGTGGAGATTGTCCCCCTTGAGAGTGATTTTTGTTTTGTTTTTTTGTGATAATTCTGGTAGAGTCCTGGACAAATGCTGAGTAAATGCTTATATTAGCATCTGCTCACAATGACAAAGCCAACATACTGATGTTAACCATGTTCTTAGTAATCATTACCAAACCAAGCAACAATTGCCAGATCTGAAAAATGAAGGAAATCATGCAAGAGCCTGCATTCATTTTAACGCCCAGCAGGGGGCGACTCCACCAGCTGCAAAAAGACATCTGACTGTATTGGAAGTCAATGAGAAAATTACCGTACTCCTCACTTGATTAATTAACTCTGGACACATTTTCCTAGTGAGTTTATTATCTCAAAAGCCTTCAATACAGCATGATGTTAATTTTGTAAATTATGTTTCCATTAAGAGTAAAAAACATGTTAAAGCAGAGTATGCTTTACGGTGTGGCCTGGTGCCACCCCATTATCTTAAACTATGGTTGGCTATCTGCCCGATCAGAGGCAAGACAGAGGCTCATGTAGTTGAATTTTTTTGGTGCTTCACACTGATATTATAGACCTATACACTTCTTGATTCAGATTTGACCTACTGTGTTTGCTGCAGTTTTGTCTGCATACAGTTTTACTCTCCAATTATTATGCAAATTTTTGTTTCAGACTTGTTTGGTGTCACTCAATATAGAGTGTTTTAGTTATTCTGGCCAGCCTGTCTGTACTGTACGTGATAGAGTGTTTGTGTGATGCGTTTTACAGATGTATGGATGATGTGACGGCAGTGACGCAAGGTCCCGACTGACTCAGACAGTGTCACGGCATCTATATGTCCTTGTCATAGCTGAAAGCCCAGCACTGACAACCTCGCTTAGTTTGTCTCTTTAAGCCAACATCAGAGAAGGTGGGGTGGGACAGAGGAGTAGGAGGGTGGAGCTGAGGGCGGGTGGGTGTTGGAAGGGCACCCCAGTTCTGACCCGGCCCGGCTAAGCCTGGCCCGGTACGGTACTAGAGAAGCGATGAAGAGAATAGGGGAGACGGGAAAAGGAAGCGACTTTGAATCGCAGACACTGAAGGAGGGATCAGAGTGACAGAGGGGGAGGAGAAGAGGGAGGGAGAAAAGAGAGCAAAGGGGAGGGTTTAGGGAAATAGATTGGAGAGAGAGAAGTAGAGAGTGAGCGAGGGAGTGTGTGTGTGTGTGTGAGAGAGAGAGAGAAATGGAGAGGGAGGGACAGACAGAGAGAGCATGTGAAGCACGCTGCCAGCGCTCGCTCGGTAATGCTCTCTGAACAGGGACAAGCAAGAGAGCGAGTCACACACACACACACACACACACATTCACATACATGCTGCCTCTGTCACACACCCTCACACCTTCACACTGTGTCGCTCGTTCATACACACACATAAACACACTTCCTCACACGTGTGCGCTGAGGCAAAGAGGTGCCTTGCTCGGGGGACACACACTTTAGCTTTTTCTCACACACATGGACACACACTGTGCAGCTGGACTCAACAGAACCAGACCGGACTACTGTCACCCACCGGTGGAGACTCTCGCATGAGCAGCGGCAACACGGCATCTACCGTAAGGCACGGCTACCTGCCAGCCCTCCCTTCCCCTTTTCCCCTTCACCTCTCCCTCCTTCCCTCTCTGTCTCCCTCCATTCATTCATCCCTCGTTCTCCCAGCTGTGAGGCAGCATGCGTGGCTGAAGGACACAGCGCTGCGCTCTGCTGTGGTGTAGTGCGCTGCCGAGAGAGTTGGAGAGCCCGATCCGATAGGGGGGATAGATAGACTCACTACACTCCCTCCCTCTCCCCTCGTTCATTCTGTGTCCCTGTCTGTCTCTCCATCCCCTGCGCTCTCTCGTTCATGAATGTCACCTCTATCTCTGGGAAATGCTGGATTTATCAAGCCCCTGTCTTTTTCCTCTTCTTCTTCTCTCAGGGTGCGGGTGAACGCAAGGGTGATGCCAGGAGAGCTTGAAAGACAGTGAGGAAACCAGCGGTCCAGCAGCGTCCATCCGCACCCCTTCATCCCTCGTCCCAGCTTGCAGAGCTGATACCTCAGGTCGGACACTTCTTCTTCTACTTCTCTGGCTCTGGCATTGCTTCGGATGGGGACATTTTACAGGTGAGGGACAGCAAGAAAAGAAGCATTGTCACTCCTGTTTTTTTGGGGAGTTGACATTCGGACGTTTTGTCCCGCTGAATTGGTACAGGCGACTGATCTGCAGGACTGAGAGGACTAAATATTTTTGGGCTCCGGTTTCATCATGCAGCGAATGGTTCTGTGGATGAATCCTTTTGGACGGGGTTGAGTCGAACTTCATTGGAGCTCCGGGAAGGGGGGTAAGGGCACACTTGGACTGGGACAGAGGCACCAGGGTGCATTGCTGGGCTACAGTGCACTGGTTTTTGGGTGGATAACAACATGGCTTGTCCCAACAGAGGAAGAGTGACGTATAAAGGCTGCACTTGAACCTCCCTCGTCACCAGAAAACAAACAACAGAAGGACATTTAACGGCAAGCCAAACCTCAACAAGCACCTTTTTCAGTTTTGGGTGGGCCTCTGAGGGATCCACTCTTATTTCCTCCACCTTTTCCTCTTTTTCTGCCCTTCTCCCCGCTGTGTTCGGTCCATCCTCAGAAGCCCCCTCCTCCGCTCTGCACCCCTCCCTCAGCGGTGCTCCGTCGCCCTGGGTGAGCGGGCAGGGGGGTGGCCCAAGGTACCCCCCGACACCTGGGCGCTACCTAGCCGCCAGAGGCTGGTGAGGTGGCGGCAGGGTCAGCACTGGGAAGATGGCCGCTCTCGCCAGCTCCCTTATTCGCCAGCGCAGGGAGGTCAAGGACCCCCAGGCAAACCGGCAGATCGCCAGCAAGCGCAAGCCTTGCCCAAAGAGCAACAAGTCGCTCTGCCAGAAGCAAATCCTAATATTAATATCGAAGGTTCGACTATGTGGCAGTCGAGGGAGAAAAATGGAAAAAAGACCAGGTGAGTTCAAACAGGCCTTCCTGTCAAAGTGCCTTTCACTTTCTTCCTCTTTCCTCCGTTCATCTTCTTCTTTGCTCTGTTTTCTGCAAGCACTGGATAACTGGATTTTGATAGTTGACTTGCCAAACTACAGATTAATCCTCAACTGTAAAGCCTCAATTGAGAACATCCCCAGCCTGTAATTTCTAGTGCAGGACTTAATCTGAATCTGAGAAACAGCCCAGCCCATCTTCCTGGTAGCTGTACACAACATCTCCTGTATTTATGGTTGAACAGGAAATGGACGGAGTTAAATCCAGCTTAATGCACACAGATTTGTACCACTGACCAGAGGCATAACCTAGGCTTTGTTGTGATGACTCTGTTCAGGCGCATGTCAACACTTCCACACACACACACTGGTAATCTGCAAGCAACTTCCCTCATACATACGTTGATTTACTGTGATATAAAAATGTCAAGAGGCGCCTCATTTGCAATTCTGGGGGCCATTATTCTCTCTGTGTTTCCCTCAAGGCAAGTGAAACACAGTGCGGCCTAATTTGTCTTGTGTGTTTGCATGTTAAATGTAATTGCAAAATTATTCATTGGAGCTAAATGAGAAAAGGACTCTTTATTTGTGCAATGAGCGTCTGTGCTACGTATGGTGATGGTTTAATATCACAATATGAGCCAAAGATAAATTGAAGAATAATTTTGCTATAGTGTTAACACTGTCTTTATTGATGTCAGTGTCTTACAATAATAATATGGTTTTCAGAGGTGCTGTGGTCTTGGTGAAACCTTTTGGATCCCTTTGGAAATACATTTCTAAATTTAGATAAGGAGAGTCAGGACAGAACAGCAAAAACACACTCACACCAGTGAGCTGGCCATTAGTCCACGAACAAAATGTACCTTTGTAGGTCAGACCACTTTGGTGCCAAGGTTTGTATTTATTTTGGCATTATTACTATTATAGTTGTATCATTTTACTTTTATCTTAAGTCTTTTATGAGAAAATTATTGATATCTTGTTAAGTATTATGTCATATTTTCTTTTTTAAAGAGATATTTTCTCTTTTTTTGCTTTTATTAAGTTATACATTTTTCTTTTGCTTTATGATTGAAAACAATATCAATCTATTCTATATTATTAGGGTTGGGGATTAATGGAACACAAGTTAAGGACTACATATTGAAAAAATACCAAATATTTACGTTAGTTATTCTACAGT
>CAFUXE010000071.1:139370-162799 GCA_903364295.1 Serranus cabrilla | reverse complement strand
AAGCTTAGCGGACACACACTTTCAAGCGCAGTTATAGACGTATATCTATAATTACACACGCTTGCTTTCATACAAACATAAAAACACACCTACGCGCAGTCAGACAAACTAATAAATCCACACAAACACAAACAAATGATGAGATTTCATGATAATTTAAGTAGCGAGTGTGGGGGAGAGATAATTTCACCCTGGCTTTGAGTGTGTGTTTGTGTGTGACGAGCGTGTGTGTTCGGGGCTGATATGATCTAATGAGGATGTTAAGCCGCCTATTGGATATCAAAGCGAAACCAAAATAGCTTGTGTTGTCCTCTGACTGCCTGCTGGAGCTGCTGTGGAAGCCCTCCTCTCTTCTGTTAACAGGATAGAATAACACTCGGAGTTGTTACTGCAGCACGGGGGCCAAGTGTTCATCCAGCCACTGCAAATTGGTTTGTGTGAGTGAGTGTGTGTGTGCGGGAGGGGAAAATATGTGCGCGTTTGTGTCAGATACAAATGACAGTGGACGGCACACACACTTCAGCCGCTCTCTGCATTTGTGTGTGTGAAGCTCATTGTTGTGCCGTGATTCATCAGGCCACATCAGCTCCTCTCATTAACACACACTGATTTATCAATAATGTGCGGCAGCGTTTGGAGAGCACACATTGAACTGGGGCGATTTACTGCCTCGTAGACCGGACACTCCGGACAGGCTACACCAGGGAGGACTATATATCTCTCTCTCTCTTTCTCTCTGTCTGTGTTTGCGTCTCTCTTTATCAGCTTTCTCTCCTCCTTCCTCTCAATCCATCCTCCAACCAGCTTTCTTCTTCTCCCACAGCCTCCATCTCCCCCCTGCCCCCCCTCCACACCACTCACTTATCTTCTCAAGGACATCTGGCTTTCTTATAACTGTCTCTCCCTCAGTGCATGCCTGTCTGTCTTCACTCGCCGTATTTCCCCGCTGTGTCTAATCATGTTGTCTTTGGGCCAGTCAGTTAGTCACTGGATGCTACAATGGCTGATGTACTGTATGCATTTTGCTGCCGTGTTACGTAACCCTGGTTCTATTGTTAACGGATCAGTAGCGAGTGTGATGCAAGTCTAATTTATGGACTCTAATCATACAGATTTGGAGTTTGTTTATCTTCTGCTATTTGGTTACAGAGACACAATTTGTATTAATCTAACAAATAACACAATATGATGAGATTTTCCTAAACAGTCTGGCAAATTGCTCTATTATTAGTACACCAACACTGCTGACAGCTGCAGCTAAAGCCTGATGGAAACTTTAAAAAATCAAAACCTGATTTTAAACCCAAATTTTTGGAATCAGGCCCAATTTCCACCAGATTGATTATGGTTTGAGGGGGCTGCTGACGCCTGATTAATTGTCTGAAAAATCAATTATGTGAGCATGTCCAAAATTTGGGTCGGCCATCTTGGAGTTTGGCTTCTCATGATCCTTTTTTTTCCTGTTATGAACTCTAGTGAGCTGGTTTTACAGAAGTGGTATTTTCCATGTCGTGGCAACTGAACAAACCATAATATCTGCCTCTTAAAGTCACCTAAAGCTTCATATTTCTATCTTTTCCTTATTGCTAGTAGATTTGCATAAAGTATCAGTGCCTTTCTCTGACTATGATCACAGGCACCCAAGAGATATCCTGAGACATTAATTTTTTGGAGAAAGAAACTCCAGTCCTGTGCATGGTCTTGCATTTTTCTCATATCTCTTCTCGTGTTTTCTTCATTTTTTTTTTACTAAACTTACTTTGGACACAAGACTGGTCTGTGATTAGTCCTTGTGAAAAGTTTTGATCACTGATAGAATGTAAAAAATCTGCAACAACTTAAAAATCTCAGTAATAGGATCAGTACAGCAATCAGCTGACTCTGAAAGTTGTAATGTGTAGGTGCCATAGGGCTCTCAAAGCCTCCTCCTTCATATCTGTGTACACTCATGTATAGCACCTGCCAGCTCAGGAATAACGTAGTAACTGTACCATGAGCCTTTAGATAAAAAGAGTGAAAACCCAGCAGAGTCACTTCAAAGAGTTAAAAGATGCTCCCTGCTTTGAAACGGTGCAGTGAAGATGCAGAAATGAACAGCTGTACAGTAAAACACAGTAAATTAACCTGCTACAAGCCAGTGGGCATTTACAATTGCTTCATTACATCGTTGTTTCCGAAAGAATGCTCATGAAAGGACTTTTACAATATTCTCACCAGGCGATGCATAAAGATGTCTCGCATTTTATCGTGTTACACCTCTGCTCTGCTCACACTCGGACCCTGTAGTGTTGTGTAGCATCCACACAGAACAAACAGCAGACATACATTTGATCACATAACTCCCTTGAAGGGTTTTTTGGTGACATTATTAACTAATATCCCAATGGAAATCATCTTGTAGTCCCAAGAACTACTAATACTTTAAATAGTGCTTTCATCTTTTGCTCATTAGCCACAGACAACCAACCGTCCCTCATCTATCAGCACAAAGACAGATCGCCACATGCTTTAAACCGTGCAGCCGCCGGCCTCTGTTGTTTTGTAACAGGTTCCGCCCTCTGTCTCTGCCAGTGTGGCAGATGTTGTGTATGAAATGGTGCCCGGAATAAATGATTTGGAGATGCTAACATTTGGCCCTGTGTGATGATCAATGTGTGCTTTCAGTGCTGCCCCTCCCAACCAATTGATTTATGGAGCGGACCACCATTAGTTTTGATGTGGAGCATTTTTTGGATGGGCATCAATCATCATTATCCGACAAAATACAATATTTCTGGTGCATGTGCCCGAGTGTGTGGATTTGTGTGTGTTGTAATTCAGTGTGGGCTAAAAGTTTGCTTGTGTGTGTTCTACATAAGTACTGTGTGTCTGTAGAATTCATTAGGCCAACATGTCCTCACCAGCACTCAGTGTGCCCTGGTAGGAATGAGGTGAGCTGCTTGGACTCAGTACGACACTTTCTTGGCACAGCGCAGCATCAAGAACACCAAAGTGTAATGAAAGCAGGGTGATGACGCCGAAGCGTTCAAGGTCTCAGTAACTAACTAGCAGGGAGCCTTCTTCATAACATTGGCTAACGCAGCAGTATATTTACTTAAGGAATATGCTTGAATACGATTTTGACGTGCATATACTTATATTGTATTTCCATTTAATGTAACTTTATTCTTCTACCCCACTACATTTTGAGGCAAATATTGTACTTTTTACTCCATTACATTTAGCTGCCAGCTTTAGTTACTTTTCAGGTCAGGATTTAACATAAATATCATAATGAATTTAAAATGATTACACATTTTTATAACAGTATATTAAGTAGTTAATATTAACCTTATCTTTACAGAACTAAAACGCTGCTTACATAAATGCATCAATACAATGAATTTAATAATATATTTAGATTACATAAAGCAATCTGATTGGGGCCATTCTGTATAAAAAGGTCTTTACTTTTGATACTTTAGGTACATTTTGATGCTGATACTTTTGTACTTTAGTGTGGTATTAGTACTTTTACTTAAGAAATGGATCTAAATACCTTTTTTTACTACTAGCTTATATTACCTAGAAGTTCGGCTAACTTGTTAAAAATATTAATAATAATAATATACAAAATCTTCCCACAAGATATAAAAAAAATATCTTAAAAGGGCCTAATTAAACCTAGTTAAAAGGTTGAGCTTGTTAATGTGCTTTTTCTGGTGTTACTGGCATATTTGTTGCTAAAGTACTGGACTGTAGTAGCATATCGCATGACTCTGATCCTATTGCTGTCTTCTGCAGTGAACCAATGTTAATAGACCAGAAACTGAAAGTTTAACTTAACTTCCACTGACAGTTGGTTTGTCCTTCCTTTGTAATGTGTACTCAGTCAGGAGTACCACAAATAGTGAAGCATGCTTTTCTTTTCTCCCTTTGAATTTGAATTTCACATCTTGAATTGTGCATTCAAACGACGGTGGCAGCAACAACTCCTGTGTATTGATTTAGTGGATAAGCTGATTCATTGGCAATCAGGGAGGCAAACATGTTAGCAGATAACTGTCAGGCTGATTCATTTGGAATGAGCAATGGCCAATGGGGACGCTCCAACATGACAGGCATTCATTGGCTCCAGCCAAAACTTGCTCCTGAAAACATTTTAAGAAGCAGAGCAATGTCCTCATTTCAGGAATGTTATCACCAAACATTGTTGGAATGCTTTTTGACAATGTTCCCCTACCTTAAAAGTTGAAATAGACATACTTTGGTCAGAAGATGTTAGCGCAATGTATTGCTGTAGGCTAATCCGTCAGTAAACAGGAGAAGAAGAGATTGAGATCAAGATAAAAAACAACAAAAAAGAAGTTGTTAATCAGACAGTTCTCCCATGAGAGAAATTAGGGATAAGCCTTCTGGAATTGGATTTAATTGGGCAATTTATAATTGTCCTTTCATGTCAGCTCGTCTTGACTGGGTGGGCGGAAACAGCTGATCAGTCATGTGAGTTTTATGTTCTCTACGTCAGAACTTATTCAGAAAAAGCATTCCCATGTCATCCCATTCAGGGCATTAACTATTTTTAAAAAAGAAAAAAAAACACCTCAAGCAAGTGGCATTTTCTAAAGTTTTATCGGCTTTTTTTCACGCAAATCTTCAAAATATGCATAGAAATTTCTTGATGGAAACACAACATCAGAACATTCTGGAAGCAGGAATACCCTTTTAGTCCGTCACAATGTTTTTATAATCCATAAATTCTAGCTGGGTACTTTGCTCTTCAGATGACCTCCAGCTGAGATGCACACACCTACAGTGAAGCCTGTCTGCATGCATGCAAATATGCTCGCATTTATCTACAGCAGCACTCAACATCTTATTTTGCATCAGACAATTTCCACTCCGCTGGGATTCACTGTCTTGAGAGCCAAAGTAACAAATGACCAGCAAGCGTCGAGTCAGCATCTCGTGCGCCCCCCTTTGCGCCCCCCACCACCAACCCAACCTTGCTTTCCTCAATGTCAAAAAACCTTCACAGAAACTGCGCACTGTCCCTTTAATCAATGCCTGTAGTTTAATCGCAATATTAACATGCCGGGGACAGTAAAGCCAGCATTAGCATTTTTGTATGCAATCAATTTGCCGCATGGGTTGTGTGCAGGGCTGACGTGTGTCACATGGAGATGGCGGTTTTAGGGACACACACACAAACACACAACTGTGGGAAAACACAGACAGCATGCAAGCCCTCCTGGCTAGATCCCAAACAAGACATAGAGGCACGCAAAGGCACAGAGAGAGCCACAATGGTGCTGAACACACACACACGCACACACACGTGTCCCGGTCATGCGTGGAGCGTGTGATCTCTCTCTCAGCTCAACCACAGCGTCCCTGACTGAAGTGTCACTATCTAAAAGAAAGCTCATTAAATCATATGTCGTTTTTATCCTCTCTCTCTTTCTCTTTCTGTGCGTGTGTTTACCTCTCACTCCCACACACGCATCACCTCAAATACTTCAAACCTGCTGTCAGGTTGGCGAGAATAAACCAGCCTTAGGGGAGAAACGCCCGCGTGTGCATGCTTTTCTTGTGTCTGTATCTGATTACGTGTTAATTTGGTTTGATCACAGAGACTGTGGCACCCAAGGGTGGTGTAAGATTCACTGACAGGTGCCGCGGACCAACAGATCAGCATACAGCAGCACAAAACGAGCTTGAACTCTGATTGTCATTAAATGAACTTTAGTTCTAATTTAAAGCAGTTATTTGACGGAAATTCTGAGTCTCCAGTCGAAAGGCAAATTCTTTAGCCTATAGAAAGTAAAGTAATTGAAGATCATTAGCTTCTGGCAGCTGTAAAACTGGATGGTTTGTTAGTTTTAATGAGTCTAAACCTTCCACACTTGTTTAGGGATCACTGAAATACAATTTATATATTTTAGTTTCAGGGGAATTGAGCATGACTGGCTGGGGAGTGGAAGTTTTTGAGCTAATTGTGTTTTTAAAAACCACAACTACAAGAGTAATAACTATTACATAAAACAGGCTTTTTTTACCCAAAGGTCTGTGGATTATCCAGAGTAACAGGGAAATGCATGTTCATTACAAAACAACCTTAATGTATTAATAAATATATTCAAAAGTAATATTTTAATCGTGGTTCTGGAGCTACAAATGTTGTGAATAATAAATGTAGTGCCTTCCAAATCAATGAACAGCATATTATTATCAGACACTAAGCTTGGGAATTCAATTATTTAATTTTAAAGAATAATTATTTGATTACATTTTTTTATTTTATAGATCAAAATCAAATTCATGTCTCCTTTGTGTACAACCCCTTATTTAAATTAATTTGGCACATTGTCAAACCATAAATAAAACAGAATGCAATGATTTGCTTATCCTTTTTTACATATATTAAATAAAAAAAAAGACAATAAATTCATTGCTCAACATGATAAAATGTTGTTTTTTGTCAATTCTGATTTTGCATGCATTCTGCTTTTATTTCCCAACTTTTTTTTAATTAGAGTTGTAAATGCCTGCCAGTTAGTTAGTTAATAGATATGTAAGCAAGCAGAATAAAAAGTCCCCTGCTCAGTGCGATATCATAGCTTTGCTATAAGTTTGCATAATAACCTTATGGAATGGGAATGATTGTTCCAGTCATTGGTTAAACCTTAAGTGTTACAGGGAGTTGTGGCAGTCCGATCTAACATATAAGACTTCATAACATTCAATATGAATATGTTGTGATATTAAAAGCTAAGATAAAAATATCTGCTTATATAAACCAAATACCCTTACAGTGATTTTTTTCCCCCGTCTTGCTGATCATATCTATGCACAGGAAACCTCTGTGACCTCCCTGGCCAATATTCTTTATGGCAGCAGTGGTGCAAATATTTAAATATATAGTCTGGAGTCTGAAGGCTCTTATATAAAGTATTATATGGAA
This sequence comes from Serranus cabrilla, assembly GCA_903364295.1. NCBI lineage: Eukaryota > Metazoa > Chordata > Actinopteri > Perciformes > Serranidae > Serranus > Serranus cabrilla. The sequence goes on along the minus strand of CAFUXE010000071.1, from coordinate 155,856 downwards.
CTTTTTTAAACTCTTGTCTTGTAGGGCTTCTGGCATTCGGCCAGAGCCCTGGAATCTATTCATCTATTTTATCAATGATTTGTGCATCCCAAATGATATTCCATCACCTTTATTGGATTGGAGTGGGTGTAATGTCAAGGCTAGGCAAAGACAAGTTTTTTCCTAATTAGGGAAATATGTCCATTTTTTAATCCAAATGTCTCTCCTAGCATTGTGGAAGCATGAGTTTATCTAAAAACCCTACATAATAAAAGGGCCGAACTCCATCATAGGTGGATAAATACTTTCCCGTAGTGATACCGATCTTTTCTGGGATTTACGAATTTCCGCCTTGTTTATCGTATCTTGCAACGCAATTGCATGAAATGGATTGTTTGACACTCTGCTTAAACTTTTTCAGTGCAATCCATATGATATAAGTGATCTAATGAAAGCAGTTTTTAACCCAAATCACTTTCCTAAGGAAAAATAGAACAGGGTTAGGCTTGAAAAACACTACTTCCGTACATAACTTCGTCCTCTCCCCTTTACATGCACATAAAGCACTTAAAGTACAGTAAATGCAGCATGCATGTTTAAGTGCTGTTACCACATCAGTACATGAATAACACTGAATAATGTAACTTGCCTGTGTCTATAGACAGACAGCAGAGGCGAGCTCGACCCTATAGACATAATTCATTCTGATCCTGTATGAACACATTCATGTGATGTACATGCACACAATCTGTGTATACAAATGCAAACGCTGCTGTATTGTTTTAAAGAGAAATGTTGCAAATCACACAGACAGGCGTGCACTTTACATTCGCAGTTGTTCACACTGACTGTACACACACACACACGTAGATGATAAAAGGGGACACGGTGCACGCAGAGCTGTGATCTATACTGTTTCAACCCCCTCCAGGCATGGTGTGATGAGTAGACTCTGGACCTACAGCACATGCATGTGTTCTTTGTGTAAGGATTTGTGTTTGCTCCCTTTTGAAAATAAACAAGTCAGGCATACACACACTTGGGAATTTACAGTATATCTGTGTGAGAGAGTGTGTGTGTGTGTATGGGGCACCTTGCTGATTGCAGCACCCTGTCTACCTGTGTGTTGTTCCCCTGTGGTACACAAGCACAGGTGCGTGACGCGTCCTTCACTTTAATGTGCCATCAATCTGTAAAACTGGAGACACGCCAGAGTGCAACCTCCCCATCCCTGCACACACACACACGCACATACACAAACACTTTTGTACAGTACGTTGCTGTTCTCTCATAAGAGATTTTGCGTGCAGATGAAGGGATAACTTCCTCTAAAACTGGGGTTTTACCTCTGCCATTAAATTATCCATCATGCAATTAGAGTGTGAAGAGAGAGAGAGGGGGAGCACGATAGAGACAGACAGAGATAGAGAGCACTCTTAGACATTCATTAACTCTAGCACCAAGACTTGGTAAAAAAACTATTGGAAAAAAGTCTCAAAGGCAAAACAGTACTAATTGTTAATGAACTTACCTCATATACTTTAGTTTTCAAACTAGATAAAGATTAGATCAACCTCCCTGCAACAAATAAGTTAGAGTTGTAGCAACCTGAAACAATTGCATTATTTTTTTTCTTTCAAAGAGTTTGTTAAACTTACCTTAGGAAGAAAGCTCTGTCTAAACGAAATATTCACACACGCGCACAAAAAAATCTCCATGTGCTCATTAAAAGTTGCCGAATTATTAATGGACATGTTTTGTTGAAGTTTCCTTTTTTGGCTGCATGCATTTATCTTTGTGAATCTCTGGGGCACGAGTATAAAATTGAAAATATGGGTTCCAATCATGGGTTCTCATCCTTTTTCGGCTCCACTTCCGAAATAAAAGCCACAAGCCATGTTGAGTGGAGAGAGGAGTGAGGCCAATCACACACTCATTTTTAATGACTACAATGATTGCAGCAGAGTTCTGCAATTTGTCCCCCCTTGATCAGAGTTTAAGGCAACATAATCTGTGAGCCCAGGCCTCACTGCAGGATGTCTTTATTGAGCCATGCTCCTTTAAGATAGCATTGTGTTTCTTAGCCCTGCAAGGCCTGATACCAAAGTTGTGTTGATAGTTGAAAATCAAAGATCTATTGACTTTACTGTTTTTCAGATTATGCTAATCACCAAAAGTGCATGAAAGTGGTTTTCACTAGTCTTTCGAAATGCGCAAGAAAGTTTCTACGCTTGCTTGAGGTGGTTTTTGTCCTTGTAGAAAAATGGTTAATGCGCTTAACAGGAGATGGCAATGCTTTTGCTCGATTAAGTTCTGACGTAGCGTACATTTAACCCGTATGACTGATCAGCTGTTTCCATTGTGCCGGCCAAGATGGGTTATCATGAAAGAATAATTATAAGTTGCCTACTTCAGTTCCTGAAGATTTAGCTCTAATTTCTCTCTTGGGAGGCCAAGTTGTCCCATTAACAACCTCTTTTTGTTGTTTTTTATCTCTTGCTCAATCTCTTCTTCTCTTACTGTTCTCCTTCTCGTGCAATCTCTTCTTCTACCGTTTACTGATGGATTAGCCTACAACAGTACATTACACTGCCATCTTCTGATGAAAGTACGCTTATGCAGCTTTGTTTATTTGCTCAAAACCAGTTTCCGGTCACATCCCTATCTAAAAAATATATTTTTATTTTGCTGAATTGTGTCATGAACAAGATATATTTATATGATGTTTGTCAATTTAAAATATTATTTTGCAATTGAAGGAAGTTTGTCATCGTACCAGTTCTGTCCATCATGTTTTAGGTACAGGTTTGTAGTATTTATGGCGGTCCCTATGGGTGCACTGAAACATAAATCTATGGTGAATGCACATATGCTAAATAAGCTATAGGCTATATCCTATTAGGCTCCCCCTTTTACCATCACACACTATATGGTCATTATGACTTACATTGGTTTTGCTGAAATGAAAATATTAATATATAAGGATTTGAACTAAAGTGTTTATTACCATGAGGAATCTGTGGCTGGCAGAAATATATTAAGGATTTTTCCCATGAACTTATATTGGTAGTATACCGCCTTCTCTTGCTGCACAGCACTTGACAGATGTTATCTCAACTGCTTAGCTTCAAGATAAAATTCCTGTAGGTTGGCGGGGAGTCCGTTAAAATAATTTTCATCCATTTATGTCAAATTGTAAAGCTCACGGTTTCATGCTGGATATGTGAATCACACCAGCAGCAGGCAGCTAAAGGGCAGAAGAGAGACAGAGGTGCTGGAGTACCGCTGGAATTCTTTGCAAGTTTAGATGTCGTAAGCCCCTTAAGGCCATCGGGCCATGAAGGACAGCCATTCCCAGATATTTATCATCATTATTTTTAAACCATTTCAGCTTTATTAGACGTCTTGAAGTGGTAAGTGACGGGATAGAGCGGCGGTCGGGTGCTGACATTCACAAAGGTCACAAGACAGATTCAAAGCCATGATGCTGTCTACAATGATGACTCATATCTACAGAACACCTATCGCTCTGTGCTTTAATTCATGTTCCATGCATAAAAGGATATATTAACACATGTAGTCATGTTCCGAGGGTTTCATGTAATCCATATAAGGACATGCTGGGATGGAGGGCAGAAGCATTAAATCCTTTTAATGAAACCAGACGGTATAACTTATTAAACTCAATTTTCATCACAAATTCATGTCACAGTCTTAAATCAGGGCTCATAATTTCAACATGTCAGGAGATCTAGCCGTGAAATGTTGTCTACATCAGGCTTTAATGTCCATACCCTTAACTTGAGGCATATTTAAGTAAAACCTATCTTTATGTTATCATCATTAGATTAGTTGAAAATGTATAAATTATATATTTTTCAAGTGTTCGACGTTTAAATTGATGTATTTATATGTTAAATGTGGCACATGGATCCTTGCTAAGAGATGGAAGTGGGTGGATAATGATGACAGAGACGAAGAGCTGCTCAGTGGCTGAAATTGGATGTGACAGAGAACAAGCTGGATTCAAAGAGCTGAATCACAATTAGACAGGTCCATCACGGATTCATGCGGTAACGTGTTTGATTGGTATGATTCTTGTCCGTTCCCTGCTCATGATCCTCCTGTGAGCTGCCTGCCCCGGGATGGACTAAACTTAGGATGGACTCTGCCAAAAGCCTCAGCTGTTCGCTCCAGAGCACACAGACTTTGTGGCAGGACGCCATCTTAGCACCTCGGCACTGACAGAGACAGGGAGAGAGACAGAGAGAGAGAGAGCCATGTAATCTATGCTTGTGTCCATCCATTTAAATTGCTTTCAGGAAGGCCTCATCATTATTTGCACCTGCTCTAATATCATTTTCATTTGTTAGTGTGCCAGTATATAAAACTGGACAACTGTGTTTACATGCTTATTTAAGTTAAGGTCATTGTCAAAGATGATTTTATGAGTTTTACAGTATTGGGATATGTTTAGAAGCAAAAGCCCAGATGTTTTGCAGAATAAGCATGAATTGTGCCAATGTCCGTGTTTAACTGCAGGAACTTCTGGGCCATCCAGCTTGTTGAGTGTATTGATTAAAATTCTTGTGGTTATAAGGAAAGGTACAATTGATTGTCATCTGCATAATAATGACATTTTGCCTTCAGTTGACATGCCCCAAGGGTAGCATGTATGTAGATAGAGAACAATAGTGGTCCAAAGACAGTCCCCTGAGGATGACCATGTATTTCCAAGGCTGCACTAAAAGATCTGTCTTGCAAGTAAGACTGCAGTTACTTTACAATTGAACTAGAGATGCCGACCCTGGGGTTGAGATGTTCCAAAAAAATAGAAGCATACCCTGCTCTTATTTACTTTTGTTTACAATTGGACCATGATTTATAAAATGAACATACGTATTAAAGAAGACTTCAAAACTAACAATTGAGACCATAAATTAATTAGAAAAATCTTTTCTGTGATAATCTATCAAGCAGGAAGTAGGCACATTTCCTCATAGGCTTCTTTTGGCAACCAGTGGAGTCGCCTTGATAAACAGTTCCAACCAAAGCTAGCTTACAAAATAGGTATTGAAATACCATGGCGCTAAAAATGAGTATTGATGAGATATAGCAGTACAGATTTTTATCTCACCATAAGAAAAAAATGACTGGTGTTATTAAAAGAAGCATGTCTATGTAAGTGAATTGGGAGATGGTGTGATTAGAGCACACAAGGACAGACTGAAGTCTGACCTCTAGCTGGAGGTAACCAAGGAGAAGGAGGAGGAGGATGGACTGATGAAGAGAGATATACATGTAACGGGGATGCCACAAGTCAAGTGAATAACATGAGGATCTATAAATGATATTAGTGTTTTTACATAGCATGTTTATTCTCTTGAGGATCACTCACTTCGTAGGAATTGGACAGTTTGGAGTATTTCAGTGGTCAGATGAAAGTCTATTTTGGTTGCAGCCTGCTGTGTCTGGAATTTGTCTTTTTTTTTAAATGTGAGTGTGGACAGTATTGACTTTTTGTCAGCTCTTGTTGAACCAGAGAGTTTTGGAGGGTTTTAACTTTAAACAGCTGTGATATCTGAACATCTCTATTTGGGGTTGGAGACTTAAAAGCGTACCCAGAGCACAGAGTGTGTATTCTTATCAGACCTGTTTTTGGTCCCAATGTTCGTATGCCTATTTGTACATACCGCATTGTACCTCAGATAAGCACTCACACACTGTAAAAAGGGGTAGTGTGCTATTTGCATTATGTCACTGAAAATGACAGCCATTACCCATCTGTGTCTGGTTGCAGCATGGCATTATGGGTACCTATAACTGCTGAAAGGCTGCTGGGATTATTCTGTGTGTTTGTGCAAATGCTTGTACTGTATGCATGACTATTTCTGCGTGGGTCAGTGGCAAAGGTATTTCTTCAAAATTGGCCCAAATGTCCATTTGGACTCACTTGGCTAATAATGACAAAACTTCTCAAAAATGTCTAATACGATAAAATAATGAAGTGATGACATATTATATGCAACAAGTCAAAGGTGAACTTCATTGTGACATCATAATGTCACTGTTCTGGCTCTTATTCAATGCCTTAACTCAGGAACAGAAGGGGAGCCATTTGGTCAGATACTGAACTGCTGACACTAATCTTGGGTGCCCGCCTTGAAACTGTGGTGTATAGATATTTTGTTCTGAATTTGTGACATCTTTGCGGCAGTGTTCATTTTTTAAGCACTGTCTACTGTCATGGCTACATGTAAGTCTGGACTGAAAGATATAAACAGCAACTTGATAGAACAACAAAATAGTTGGTTAAGAATATGTTTATTTGCTGGGGGAAAGGAAACGTTTAGTTTTCCCAATTTGTTTTTAAAAAAAGACTATAAGGACTGGTACAGCTCTGCAGGAGCTGATGAGTCAGGTGGAAAGAGAGGAAAGGCAGGTAAGGAGGTAAGGAAGGAGGGAGCACACAGATATATCTTGGAGAGCCAGAGAGAGATGGACAGATAGCGAAGAGGAAGCAAGAACTAAAAGCAGCTCTAAAATGGCGAGGAAGAGATGGTGTGATAGAGAGATAGAAGGATAAAGAGGAGTGGAGGTAGGTGGGTGGAAGCAAGGAGGGAGGTAAGAGGGTCAGTGGCGAGAGATGGACCGATAGAGGAAGAAGGAAGGAACGGAAAGATGGAAGGAGGAAGATAATTAAAAAGAAAAATACCAGTGAGAGGTAAAGAGTGATCGAGGGGAGAAGGAGGGGAGAGATAGGCCTGGGAAAGATGAAGCTACCAGCAGTGCTCAATTATATCAAGGAAGGGGGGGTGAGGCGGGGGAGAGACGGAGTCAAAGGAAAGAAGTCAATTCATGACTCTCATAGGAGCCTTCATCTGATAATTCAGTCTGAAAAATGCCTGTAATTCAGTGTGTGTGTGTTTATAATGAAGATTTCAGTGCTGGGTGTGAGACACTCATGTGTAAGTTATGTATAGAGTGTGTGAGAAGGCTTTTATGTAAATATGTAGATATGCCATGTATGTGTGTGTGTGTAGCTAAAGTGAAATTAGAGTCTGGGGGCAGTGTCGGTGCTTTAGAAGAAGATAAGCAGACATAATTAAGAGGCCATTAATAAATTTGTTAATGAGCACTTCATGTAACAGAGAGAGGCGGAGAGAGAGAACAAGGGAGAGGGAGATCATGTGTTAATTGTGTGCATGCATGGGTGTGAAGCAGAGCGGGGAGGCACACTCGCTGTGTGTGTGTGTGTGTGTGTCTCATATTCCATATCAGGCGTATCTGCTGGCTGAGATAAGTTATCATTATGAGATATGTCCTGCCTGTGACACATACACACTGTCATCTCCGCTCCATTTGCATAAAGAGGGCTTTTAGCGATGCCCTTGTACCCTCAATGACAGTATCTCTGCATTAGTCAATGCACACACACACACACACACACACACTTCTGCATACTCACAAAGGCATGCCCACACATACACACCTTGTGTACTAATGGCCAAACATTTAGTTGTGTGCTAATGAGAGGACTTACTTTACATTTAGGACTTTAAACTTCATGTAATAATAATGCAAAGGCCTGTTCATAAAACAATCTGAACTTAAGCTTCACTTAGTAGCTTTTTTACAGCTTCCAACCACATCTTCATCACCATAACAAAACTTTGATCACATGATAACAAGTGGTCACATATGTGGCGAGTTCCTGGCTTTCTGTTTGTTTGTTTTCTTGTTAAAACAATACTGTTATTGAATATGATTTAATACTCCAGATATAGAAAAACCATATGACCATATAGGTCATGTGAGGAGACAGTCATATTTACAATTGCGGGCCAGCAGCGACCTCTTGTGGTAATAATGACTATGACGGGAGCAAAGGAGGATGTCAGGTTATGTATTATAAAGAGCGACAAAGTCCACACAGGGAAGTGTTCAAGGAGGTAGGGGTGGATTGGTCAAACAAACATCAGACTTTGACCCAGTAGACTGATGTTTGTGTTCTGAAGTCAAAAGTGAGTTATTTAACTTGTGTACAAAACTTATTACTAGGTAAGTGTTTATGCTGCGTTTCTACATACATTTCATACTAATGTAGGTTACGTATATGTGACATGTAACATGTTCTTATTTTAACCAAAAAACATAAACCACAACTAAACCTGTGACTTTTTCACAACATTATAAAACTGTCATATATTTAATCTTATGAGTTACTGACAAATTACCTATTCTGTCGTTTAGGTATGAGGACTTAATGGGATTTCTTTTCATTTTAGCTTTTTCTCTTTGAATAAATCCCATGAATCGAGTTAGATATTTATAGATTTTCTACCTCATCATTAGGCTGAATTACTTCACTTGCATGGGGAAGATTTCTAGCTCATGTGTGCATTGAATCTATTATTCAGTACTTTTGAAGACATTTTTTTTTTATTTCAGCTGTGTTTTTTCTGGGTTCCAATGTAGATAATTATTATCCTTACAGATTTTGATGAAAAGTTAGACTCTGAAAAAAACTTTATCCAGGAAATGAAATAGTGTAATATATATATAACATTTCTGGCATCACAGCAACGATTCAGGCTGAATAACTCTTTTAAACAAAGCATTTTGATGCTTTGCTGATGAAAAATAAGCTACAGCTGTTTTGTAAGGTATCAGATACACATTTACACTCATTTACACTCTTAGAAATAATGTCATAAATTTGTACCTCTAAGGGTATGATGGCTTATCACTGGGACATTACTCTTTAAGGGACAGCAGTTGTACCCTTGACACTGGCTTTGACTGCCAATTATTGGACTTCAATGTACATTTTTGGCCCTCAAAAATGTACCTACAGTAGGAATCCATTTTTGTTCCCAACAATTTATATAAATGTACACCCAAGGGATCAATTTTGGACCTCAATAACTGTCCACTTTTTTGTGGGCCAAAAAGGTACATAAAGTATATGATCCCAAGCCAATGCTCAAAGTACAACAGCTTTACCTTAAAGTGTACTGTGACAAGCCTATGTACCCCTAAAGGTGCAAATTCAGCACATTATTTGTAGTGTATGAAGGGTTCTTTATCAGCAGAAACCCATATTAAAGGACTGGGGTCAAAAAAGAAGAAGAAAATATGAAGTTAAATGTCTAATTTCTAAAAGATGTCAGAGCTGAAATGTTCACAGAAGTAAGTAAGAAGTCAAACTCTACTGCTTTCATTTCCGTGTAGTTGTCCCCCAGCTAGAATTAGTATGACTAATAGGCTTATGGATTGCATATGAACTTGGGAGAAAAAATGTTTCACAAATCTTACAGATCGCTGTTCTTACAAAAAAAAAAATGAAGACCAGAGCCCGCAAGCTGGAGCTTAATAAGATGTGTCACATAAAATGAAGCCACCTTAAGAAGCTAGTTTTCCTATTACACAGCAGGAGAAGCTGGGCGTAACTTATACATATAGAATACTCCTCCTCCCACTACATGTCAAGGTAAAGTGAACACTCAAGCCTTAGACATAGCTGTTTCAAATATTAACCAGCTCACACACACTAAAACACACACCCGAGGGTTGTGTTGTGAGGCTTTCAGCGGAAGTATAAATGTTAGATTAATGTCAGTCAGGGAGCTGGGGAGTGCTTATGTCAGAGAAGGATGTGACACAGGAAGTTGAAGTGTGTGTGTGCGTGTGGATTGCAGTTTACATCTAAGCACGTGTGAAGTTCAGCAAGTGAAGCAGTGGAACCGGGGGTTGCGTGCAGTGAGTCACTCGGGGAAACACTGACTGGGCGGTAAAGAGAAGAGTTTACTGCTGTGAATGTATTCTCCCTCCATGGAGAAAGATTGATCCTCTTGAAATCTAACTTGAGTTTTTGTTGGATAAAATGCCGGTCTAGTTGTTCAGAAGCGGACACATACGTCCTAAAACTTACTGTGGAAATTGATTTTCACACTGACGTTATGTTTTGTTCAGTAGAATCCATTTAAAAGGGATTGGCATTCAATTTAAGAATACTCGCAGGTTTAACTTATAGCCTTGGACACTCCAGCAACTACTCTCTGGAAGCCTGAAGCTACAGCGCCCATACTGTAATCTGTAATGTCAACATGATGTACAGCCTGGAGGTTGTCCACTGACAATGACTTTGTAGACTCACACAATGTTTGTCTGAATTTATACATCCGGACAGGCTTTTTTTCTGTTGTATTGTAATCGGTCCAAAAGCAGAAGTACTTTCCATACAACACTGCCAGAGTCCTCCTGCCCAGTGCCAGACACAGGCGAATGAATAAATATAATACAATGATAATGCTAAATGTACCTTGGCGACCTACCCTAAAAGTCCCTAATGTATAGAATGAACATTCAAATATTTGTCCTGATAGCTTATTATAATGAGATAATGAGAAATGGCTTGTTCTATGTGCCAGCTCATGTGTTCATGCTGGTTTTGCTTCACTTATCTGAGTGATTTTTTAAAAATATATATATTCCCATATAAGGGCATGAGACGACAGGGCCCTGTGCACATAGAGACTGAAATAAAAAGTTGAGAAAATGAAGTCAATGCCCAAATGAAAGTCTGCAGGAAGTGAATGTACCAAGTATCCATCACATTTAGAAGCATAGAGGATGTAAAATCGCACACACAAGTAACTGTCCTATAGAGTGCAATGGTGGGTTACCTGGTAAAACCTGCACCCTATGTTCTGAATTATTACTGCAGCGGTCCGGGTTTGATCCCAACTCATGTCTTTCTTCATCTGCCCAAATAATTCAAAATTAATAAATAGTAGAAAGTAGGGACTTATGGACTTTTTACTTAAGCAACAGCATTCTAATGATTTAACCTTCTTGTTATCATAAGCCATTTGGTGTACATTGCTGTAGGTCTTCACTCAACCTCAGTGGCACACCAGATGTTTGCTAGGTGGTTTCTGAGCTTTCATTTCCCCTTTAAATGTAAGCGTTTAATATCCTTTCCATTTCCACATTTCTCAGCCTCTCTGCTCTCAATCCTCCCGCAGCCTAAAGGGGCTTTGACTTAACTGTAATTACAAAAACCCTACTCCCACACCCGCAGCAATTAGATAGACAAAATGGCTGAGGATTCCCCCCACCACCACCGCCCCCACCTCACCTTCCCCCCAATTAAACCACAGGGAGAGAAAATGAGAGAGAGCTAAGCAATATGGGAAAGCTGATCACCTTATTGAAAACCTGCCTCTCCGTCCCTCCCCCTCTCCTTACCCCTCTCCTCCTCTGCCCCTCTAGAAGCCATCATTTATGTACACAGCAAATCTCCCAGGACCTTAGAAGGAAGCAATTAGTCCTGTTTTGCCTCCCTGTTGCATGACAGTAATGATCGGCCTGACGATAGTCATTATGGCTTTACATGTTGGTGTTGGTTGCCAGATCCTTTGCATACTCCTCCTTAAACAGCAATTGAGTCGGCCACTAAGGAATCTCTGGCTCTTGAGGATTTTGGAAGATGATCTTAAGTAAGCTCCAGTTAAGCCACCCGGTTAGGACCTTAACCTCCGACTGTGGAGAGGGATGAGAGGAAGGAGCACTTTCCAGTGGGCTCAATGGAGTAGTTTTTTAAAAATTTATGTTGGAAGGGATTTAAGTTGTTTGGGCATTATTAAGTTGCAATGGTAATGGATAGAGGTATATTTGAGATGTGGGTGCCATATTTGACAGGGATTATAAAACAAAAACCAACCCTCATTCCTGACTATAAAAGTAAAACATGAAAAACTTGCATGAAGACAGAAGCCATGAACCCACATAAGAGTTGAAGCCGATTTTTTCAGCCCCTTATTTTTTGACGGATAATTATTTTACAGAAGCCCGAAGGAAAAAACAAAAAAACTGCCCATCCATTTGGTCTGACAAAGACAGAACAAAAAAATCCTGTATTCTCTTTCCTGTCCAGCAGAGGGCGACTCCACGGGTTGCAAAACGAAGTCAGCTTGTGTAGAAGTCTATGAGAAAATTACCCTACTACTCCCTTTATTTATTTCCTCTGTAAACATCTTCCTAATGGGTTTAACGGCTCAATTGCTAGTTTAAATTCTCCTCCAATACAACATGATAATTTCATTCATAATTATGAATAATTATTTCATTCAACATTGCTTACTATAGTTTTCACATGGGACATGGACCCTGTTCTCCTGGGTGAAAGTATGTCGCTTGTTTGACCCAGCAAGCCCTAATTCCGAATACCGTCATTTAAACTCAGCATCAGTGTCATTCATTAATATAACTGCTGTTAGAGGGCAGCAAAGGAAAGTCTCAAACGTTAATATGAGTCATATTTTTCTGCCTCTACAAACAACCAGTGGTGTCGTTTTTGAGGGGATACCAGTCTCAAAATGTCTCAAAAGTAATTTGGATTCATTTTTTTTTTTAGACCTCTGACTCCTGTCAGACGTGTGCGTTGGCCTGTGTCTAACTGCCTCAGCCTGCAGGCTCAGACATTATGTAGAGCAATGTTGATGGAGTCTAGTTGATTGTCAGACTTCACTTCATCACAGAAGCAATGAGGTGTGTGCATGCTGTATTTATTTATTTATTTTTGCTCATGTGTATGTGTGTGGGATTTACATGTACCGTAGTAGAACTATTACTTCCAGCACAGTGTGTATATGCAGCGTGGCAGTGCAGTAAATCACTCACACAAACACACTCGCTCCTTCAGTAAACGTACTCAGTTACTTTCATCCTCTCGGATAATTCACCTGCCTCCTCTAAACCCAATTGGAGCTCTGTGTGCAGAGTTTTATCACAGGGTTTTGTACCCTTGCAGGCAGCCCTGCTCTGCTGCAGCGTAATGGAGATACACGATGGCAATAAATAGAATCACTTGCAGCGAGCCAGACAAGCTGACCCACCGACAGAAAAAGGAAGAAGAGAGAGGTACTAAAGTGACGACTGGGAGAAGAAAAACGACAGATGGACAGATGTAGGAGGAGATCACCTGGGCCCGGCTGGAGATGATGGGGTTGCCTCGGATGCGTTTTAACGGGAGGCCCGTCCCTGTACGCATAAAGGGAATTATCCCTGTCCAGTTCAATAAAGCAGCTTGTATAATTACAGTGCAGTTTACTAGCTGGAGGGAAATTGAATCCCTCAGAACCAGGGCGAGAACGGAGTGAGAAAAAGAAGGAGGTAGATAAGCAGGTGAACAAAGAGGAAATTATAAAGAGTGGAAGAGCAGGAAAGAGAGCTTCACTTTTTCTATTATCTCTGTGCAGCAAATTAGACTCACAGGCACAGGAGCTACTGTACAAACCCTGTGTGTGTGTGTGTGTGTTTCCTCTTGTTTGCTGTGATTAGCCGCAGCGGGTTTTAAAAACCCGCTGCTCTGCGAGGATAACCCCATCTCGCTCGGTTCAATTTCAGCTGACAAATGAACCGCACGGACAGCGGCCGGCGACAGTTTGACTTCAGGACATTCTGGTCGGCTGTTTATCGTCTCCGTTTGGTGTCACCAATCAAAGAGCGATTGTACTGGATGGGGAGCAGCTGCTTCAATGAGATCAGGAAATAATTAGGAGTAACATTTTGTGAACTGCGTGGCATTTCGGTTGATTGCAGAGCTGCCAACGAGAACATAGCGGGATGAGGACGTGCTGCACGGGTGTGTGTGTGTGTTTTGGTGTGGGGGCATGAATGAATTGAGGACAGACTGGAAGAGAGAGTCTCTGCAAATCAGTTTAATTAAAGAGTACCGATGCATGAGATTAGATTGGGAGCCTATGGTGTAAAGGATATGATTACACAGTGAGAGAGACACAGATTGGAGATAGAGGGAGAGAAAGTGAATGATGGCAAGAGATTTGGGAGAAAACAACTAGCAGACTCTTGAGGTAGTTGTTGCCTGTGGTGATGCACAGCATCCTGGTCCCACGGTGCTTCTTAGGTTGCCGCAGCACCCAGGGTGTTTCCTGTCTTGACGATGTGCTACCCCCTGAGTCAGGCAGCGTGCGTGAGTTTGTTTGTGTGGGTGAAACGTCTCTGGCTGCGCGCCTGTCTGTCGCTGAGAGCCTAATTAGTAGTGTCGTACAGAATCTGGTGACAAGATGCAACACAACTGCTGCAGGACACGCACACACACTTGCACGCTACTGTACTGTACGTCCTATGTCCTTCATGAGGATATTAAATCCCACGTTGCACTCTCTGAGGACAGAAATTCTCACACCCCAGGCGCCTCTTTTAATGTCACGAAATAAAAAGCATTTGCTGCATGGCCAGTTTACATTCAAGTCATTTCCAGCCAATCGTGTTTCGGCTACAGTGTTTCTAACAGTCTTGGAAATTGGGTTTACAATTACAGCTGTCTGGCATTAACCTGTGTGGGGCCAAAGTAGATCAGTGTCAAGTAAGCTGTGAATAACAGTAAGTTATGTTAAATTTACTTTAACAAATGAGCCTCATTGCAGAATAGTTCATTTTGCTCGGATCAGGACTAATATACACACAGTTACAGTGAAATAATTTGTTTTAATTTTTAAATTATATGAGAAAAAATAAGAAGTTAATCAATAAAAAACTTTTTATATCATAATCATAACTTGTATCATGTTTATATGTGTCATCACGCCACTGATCAACCTTATCTTTGTCATGAGGTTATATTGAACATTCTGGTTTAGCTAAAACCAGTAATTTCATCATTTTAGTCACATGCATAAAAACATGCATTAGTCAACGCTGATTGAGGAAACACTTTGTGTGTGTTTGAGAACATTTTTATTTTTTAAATGACAGTTTAGTCTTCTTCTTCAACAGTATTGCGTGTTGATATTGGTACAGTAATTATGTTAAAATGACATCAGTGCCAATTCTTTTCATATTGAGAATGGATAGAAAATGGCAAAAAAACAGATGGTTCAAACGCTAACTGCTAAACTATGTCATCCAAACAAAAAAGTGCATTTAAACTGCATCACAGGAGCTCAAAAACAGCATGATGCCTGTAAAAGTAGACTTTCTGATTCTCGTACGGCGTTCTGAAATCTCATCCGATGTCTTGAAACTCTGGACTTAGGGATTCTGTAACAAAAATCTGTTAATTCTGTAGTAATTGAATCACAAACACTTCCCCAGTGAAAGAACACTACATCACTTAAACTGCTCCTCTGTGGTTAAATATCACAATATACAGTCTACATGACCTGAAGCAGAAATACAGTAATACTATAGTGGCGGCTGATCTCCTCATTTGGCAGCTGATGCTGACATAAACGAATAAAAGAGAGACAGAGGAAGAGGCTGAGCGAGAGGAGGAATAGTCAGAGCAGATAAAAGGCGAGGCAAAGTTAGCTTCTTTTTACGACTCCTGACACTCGTTAGACGAGGTTTTCCATCTCGTGTGTGTGAGTGAAGGAGAGAGAGAGAGAGAGAGCCTGATTAACATTGTGCTCCATGTTCCACTGCTGTGGCTTGAAGAGAGAGAGAGAAAGGGATGAAGGAGGCAGAAGCGCTGGCTCAGCACTGTGCCAAAGGAAGAAGGAGAAGAAGAGAGGAGGGAGGAGGTGAGATGTGTTCACTCCATATGTTGAGACATGAATGAGAGGAGAGAACAGTGTGGGAAAAGAGAGGCAATTAAGGTGTCATCTCTTTCTTTCTCTCATTGTCTAAAGGTGCACTCTGTGATTTTACACTGTCACCACTGAAGATGGTCCACAATGATTCTCTCTTTGCTCTCTTTTCACCGTATAGACAAGCAGACACATAGTCCAGGTTGTATGAGGTACCTATCCATAGTCAGAACATCCCCAGTTTTGGGAAGCAGGCAGCAGCACTGACACAGAGGTGCTAAAATATATTTTAGCCACCCCCCAAAAATGATATCAGTTTAAAATTTAAAATTTAAAGTGTTCATTGTAGTTAAGGAACATGTTACCCAGTGCAGCAGTGTCTCTATGGAGCTCAGAGAAAACATAGAATATGACCAACCATACCTTTAAGACATGTCATAATACTGCTTAGTATATTTTATATATAGATAAAAAAGATAGGAAATTAGCAAAAGAGACAGCATAAATAGATATGATAAATACACTGTATGGTTATAAGTAGTTGTAAATACTAACAATGCTTTAACGACAACACATTATAAAGCATTTTATAATGACTTATTATGAGGTCAGGTATCATTATACTTCATAATTTCTGATCATGACATTTTTCCAAGGATCATAGTGACTTATTTCATATTTTTTATATATTTTAATAAGTGTATTATGAAATATAACGGCTTTAATATATTATAATATGATTTTAAATTATGCAAAGTGGTCATTCAATAATGGAACTTCTGCATTATGCATGTGTACAGTTTATGTGCACATAAGGTGTATGTGTCTATACATTTATTAGCAGTAGTCCAATTATTATTCTCGTCATATATTTTTTCAATTATTCCTTTTTTTTTCTTACTTTATCTCTAGTTATCATGAGTCATTAGTCACACATCTGCAGCAATGTG
>CAFUXE010000071.1:115621-131873 GCA_903364295.1 Serranus cabrilla | reverse complement strand
GCCAAAGCTGTCAGAGTTCCTTCATGTTGGAAGATGTGAAAGGTGATGGAAAAAAATCACTTCAAACATGTTGATCTTCAGCAAATCCAAAGGGAGACAAACTAACACTGATGTAGGAGCTTTCTGTTGCATCATATTTACTGCAACAGAGAGAAATACAACCTGTGTCTGAATTATGTACGCTGTAACAACAGTATAAAGCATGTAGTGTCATATACATAGTAGTAAGTGTATTGTAATTCACCAATTTATGATAAAACATGTACAGTCTAATACAACAGAAATTAATTCATGAAGGTTATAATCAGTTTTTGTGGAAACTGCTTCAGAGACATAATTTTTGAGTATGTTTTTTATGTTTTTTTTCTTTTTTAGTAATCGAAACAAGCTGAGCAAATGTTAGCAGCAGCTTGGCTTCAGCTCATCTGCTAGCGTGCCAAACAACATCACAGAAACACAGATTTTCAACCTGCTTTATTAGGTGTTTTTACAGTTTATATGGCCAGTTTTATTTGTTTTGGAGGGAAGAACAACTGTCCTGTAAATTCGGCTCCTGCTTAAACCTTATTGAAGGAATTCTAACTGAGAAAAGCTGAGCTGACAGCAATGATACAAATTCTTAGTATATCTATTTTTGTTGTTTTGACTGAGAGAACCCAAGCAGCAGCAAATAATATATTGCACGTTTTAGTTATATGTACATCACTGTCTGAAATTCATTGTTGCAGCTTTGAGCACCAGAGTACAAAGAGTGGGTGATAGTGGGACACTGCTAATGAAAAAAAATGAACAGAGATTTTTTTCTGGTTACGCATCTGTTCTTTCTATCACTCTCTTTCTCTATCCTAAAGTAACTAACTTTTCTGTACTGTGTTACCTTCTCGACTGTGTAAGCAGTCCATGGACTCTGTTGGTTTTGATTCATTTGGGGCGCTGTGATGTATGAAGCTGCTGATTCTCTCCAATGAAGTTTTCAAGCTTTAATGCTGCCAAACACTGAAACAGTTAGTGAACTACAATGACCATAATTCATCAGCGATGCGTCAGTGATGTAGCACATCTGTTCTCCCCGGAGTCTGACTGCATCGGTGCTGACACACACCGAACAGAGAGCATTTAAGATGACGTCTCGACAAACAGATGGAAGTATAATAATCAGCTATTGTCGCAGTGCCATCAGCTTCAAGTGGTTTGACAGACTTCAGTGCTTGGGAAAAAATATGAATTACTGCGCTCGCTAAATGAAACATCAATAACAAGTCGTCAGAGTATCCCAGTGCTGCTGAAGTGAACTGACTACCTGTGGGAAACATAGAAAGGCTCGGAGATTTACTCTGTCTCTTGTCCCCAATATCTCATTTTCCTCCCTCTCCTCCTGTGAATGACATGCCAGGCTCTGCTGCTGTTAAGTGACATTTTATTGACACCACTGTTCTTCCTCTGCACCCTTCCCTTCTCACTGCATCACTCCTTCACCCTCTTCCACTTTTTAAAAAGAGTCAGTAAGGACTTTTGCGATGACTGGATATGCATTTCTAGGATGAGGTAGGGTTCAAGAAGTGGAGAGGAAAGAGAAGAGAAAGAAATGGAGAGAGGAAAGAAAACGGAGAAGGTGAAGAGGGTAGGAAAGAAAGGGCAGAGGATAAAGAAATAGAATAGAATAGAAAAGCTGGATAAACCAGTGAGGCATCGGCCAAACGCAACCATAGACTGTATGGTTTTTGGACTCAAGTCTGACATTTCAACCACTGCCAGTTTAACCTATTTGCCATATAAGCCATTATAAAGAATACAGGTTTAAGGCTCTTGTAAAGTTATGTCGCAACTTTTGCAAGAAAGAAACTAAATGAAAAGGTAAACCAGGACTCTGCATAGGTAATATTGTTTTTTAAGTTGGTATTCAGTGACTTTGGGGCTTTTGGTCCAGGGCAGCTGCCCATGTTATTGTCAATCCAGCAGGAAAGGACAAAAAAAAGGAGAGGTAAGATAAAGTAGGCACAAGGTAAGGATATGAAGAGAGGGACCCTTCCACCACCCAGAGCTCTGCACCTTTACCTTCCTATATAATTGGCACATTACTTCCTTGCCTGGTACTGAACGTAGACACTGGTCATATATTGTGCCCTGCCAAATTGTCCAATAAAAAAGATATTCCTAGTGATACTGAGCTGCACTTGAGAGGAGAAGCTAAAAAGAAAGATGTATGGACAAGGGGAAAGACACGGAAGTTTGTCCAATATTGTGAGTGTATGGTGACAGACAGACATTGTCCTTGGCAGACCGTCTCTGCTTCTTCAGCCAAGCCCTTTCTGTTGGAGGTGTCCAACACACACACATTAAGAAGAGAGTGAAGAGTGTGTCATGGGGGTGAAAATAACACTCGCTGCTGCCCAGTTGTCATCCGACTTGAAGCATCGGGCAGCCGGGGGGTTCAGGGTGACTTTAATGGTTGAAATTCTTAATAAGTCAAATTAATCCTTCTCTTTATTAAGGTCACTCTATAATTGGCATTGAATGTCTGTGGGATTATAAACACAAATCCTCCTGCATGCATAAACACACACACACCACCACATGCTGCTGTGTTGTAGGATATGATGTACTCTGATAACAAATCTGTTGTCTGGTGACTAATGCTATAAAATTCCCATGATACATTCTAATGTGACAGTCTATACAGGCATGGATTTGTCTTACTCCCATGGTTTTAATGCCAATTCAAAAGCTTTTCCACCCTGCCAAGAGAAAAACTGTAGGGGAAACTCTGCATTGTTGTAGTTTTGGAGCAAAAATTGTAAGCATAAAAATGGTAAAATCGGCAGCTTTAATCCCAAAATGTCAGTACGAGTTTTCAAAGCCTCCTTCAGTTAAACCCCAGGCTGGTTAGCCTAGGGTTTTAGCCTCAAGCGCCTTAACCCTGGATCAGGGATTTCCCTCCATCAAACCCCTCTGAACAGGAACGCTGTTTGAAAGGGAAAACTCCTAATGATTCAGCTGCAGAGGTGCCCCAAAACATCTGGGATTATAGATATTTATTGAGTCAGAGCTGCTGTTTAAAGGGGGACACTGCTGATTTCACACATCAAAGTACTTACTTGTCTTGAGGAGAACTGTTCAACTATTCCCTCGGCATAAAAACAAAGTTTGATCTTATCTTATCTTCCCCTTTTACTGTTTATTATTATTTGTGTGTACAAGTGATGGAAACCAGAAATGCCATTTAATCTGTCTGTCTGTATGACATATTTTCACATCTACTGGCTAGATGGCTTTCACATGAACTCTCCTGGTCCCTGGAAAATGATTTTTGATGATTCTAATAAGCCCCTTCCCCATCCACCCAGAACAGACTTTGTTGCTCTTTATACTAGAATACTCAGAGTTGAAATGGGTCCTACAAATAACCTATTGAGGAATTTTAGTGGAGGGACCGTTTCTAACTTGGATAGTCCCTGTGTCTTTGAGGAACAGTGAGCTTTCCTCCAGTGCCACAAAACCTTTCTGTGGGTAATCAGAACAGGTTTCAGGTTTCATGCTGTGTTGACATTGTGAGGACAGAATCTGTCTGTTGAGGACAAGACATCCATCGCTTTGAAAGTCTTGTTTAACAAGCTGTCATGAAATAGAGTGAACTCCTGTAAAGCTACAACCCAAAGAAATATTAGTCTTTTGACTTCAGTCGCTTGGTAAAAGAGCTTTAAAGACTATTTTTTATTATGTTATAGGTAATGAAAGTATTTCTTGCATTTTAGCTCTAGACCTTTAGTCACACTCCTCAGTTTTACGTGTGCATTTAAAGCATCAGTTTAACTAACATATGACTCAAGGCAGTTTCTTCTGCTTTAAGCCTCTGGTTTTATATTGGTTCAGTAAAATGTGCTGTGTATGTGTGTGTGTGCTAGCTTTGTGAAGCTTCTGCACATTCACCAGCAGTCTTGCATGTCCGAGCAGCGTTGCAGACTGTGTTGTGGATCACAGCATCGTTACCAAACAGGGATCCACGGAGGCGGAGTCACGTTAAAGGTCAACAACAGCCTCCTCTGCCTGTTTGTTGCTCAGCTCTGCTCTGCACTGTGGCAGATGTGTTAAGCAGCACATGGCCTGGTGTGTGGTCTGAGGCTTAATTTGGGATTAACACTCAGGATATTACAGATTACCACACTCCACGTTTGACCTTCTGTGTCTAGTCAACCAGCGATGGATGGATGAGCTTTTATCTTTCAGTAGTTACAGCGACTCAATCTCACTGCCGAGGCCAGAACCTCCGATGAAAAGCTTCCAAACATGTTGTGTCACAATGTCAGAATGAAAGGGAGGATTACACACCAGCATTTCTTTGACTAATTCACAGAAATCAAAGCTTAACTCAAACCCTAATGAGCGTCGATTCAACTTCTTACGGTTCGCAGAAAGATACATCAGCTTTGCATGGGCAAAAAGTAGAATATTACGAAACGTTCTGTGATCTTCTGTAATTAAAAAAATCTAGTTGTAGTTGTGACATAATGCCTCTGTCCCATTCCTGTGAATGTGGTATCTCAGGTACCCCTGAAAAGATTGCTGAAATGTTCGTTTGCACTTAAGAATGAACTGATTGGATTTTGTTGGTCAAAGGTCACTGTAGTTTTATTTCCATCAAGAAATTTCTCTGTGCATTTTGGAGATTTGCATGAGAAAAGCTTGATGGAAACACCGAAATTCAGTAAAACTTTCAAACATGTGCATGAAGTTTTAACGCTTGCTTGAGGTGGTTTTTGACATAGTGAACATTTAACTTGCGTGACTGAATATAGGTTATCCATGTACCTAGGGAAACTTGTTTATTTTCTGTATATCTAAATGTTGGGATGGACACCTTTAACATCTCTCTCTCTCTGTCTCTCTCTCTGTCTCACACCCCTGCTGTCAACCACGGGCCAACTGCCAGCTGCCCCCGTACTTCTCTGTCCTCATCCATATTTGATGCATCTCATTAAAACTTGATTGTGGAAACACTTCAGCATTCTGACATTCCTTCTGATCCACTATTTAGTCTCCCTCAGCACTTCGGAGTGAAGGAGCCCCCTCAGTCATGCATGCACGGCCCGAGAAAAAAAACTCAACACGAACACGAGGTTTGGGCAAGACACGCCAACTTATCTCTACAGCGGCGGCGGCAGCTGAAAATGCCTGATTTGTTCACAGAAACAAATAGTAGTCTGATGCCTCGGAGTGCACTGAGTAAATGACGACAGTTGGTATTTGAGAGCAGGGTAAACAGATGATAGGAGATGGTTCATTAAACTTTCAGTACGGCGGTTAAGATGTTCTTGTTTGTTTCTTGAGTTTTTGCCATCTTACATGCAGGAAATTGAGCTTTCTGCTCAGCAACACGACGCCTGTTCTGTGGTTGTACTACAGGGTTCATATCTACCCCTGTAAAGTGATTATTATTATTATTACAAATTATTATTACCATTCACTTACCTATTTAATGATTTCTCTGTCCTTCTTGCAAACCCTCTTGCACATCCCTACTGATACCTCTGCAATTATTCTTTTATGATAGTACAAAAGACTAATTAACCATGCACACAAGTGCTTACTATGCTCCCACTTAGAAAAACAACAACAAAAAACACGTGGACCTATCATATTTGAATTTTGAATATGATAGATGATATTTTCTTTTTCTTTAAAAAATCATTTTTGTCATGCTTGTTTTTGATGATTTTGTGATTTTGTGTTCTTTTTGCTTATTTAATTTCTTGTTGTTTTTTCTGAATTATGTTAATAGGGTTGTCTTTTTTTTTATTCCCCACGTTCCCCAGTCTTTGTACTAATATCCAGTCTAATTAATTAATTATAGCATATTTAAAGTTCAGTGCCATTGTAGAGTGGTGGGCAGCTGCTACCAGCCTGCACCCACACGAAAGAGTGTTAAACACACACACCTACACACAGAATGCAAAAAGAACGAGCTTGCCTCACTTGAACTCATAAAAGATGCTTCCTTTTCGCAGACGCCAGGATCCCATCAATCCTGCTGAAGGCCACAGTCACACACACACACACCCAAGCACACACATTTGACTGTTTGACTATTTCACTGTGCAAATATCAAGTCCTGCTTCTTGTTTAGTCAATGTGCATGCTCATAGGTAGGGGTGTGCATTAATGTAAGTGTACTGACAAGTGTGTGTTTCGGATGCTAACGTGTGTTTAACCCTGTGTTTGCTCTGCAGAGCCCCAGCTGAAGGGCATCGTCACGCGGCTTTACTGCAGACACGGCTTCTACCTCCAGATGCTGCCGGATGGCACCATGGAAGGCACAAAGGACGAAAGCAGCTCCTTCTGTAAGTGAACAATCAGACACACGGATCAGAAAGCTAGTTTGGAGAATGTGTGTCTCGGTCCAGAGGCACTCCAACCTTGTGTCATATTATAACACACTAACTTTTGGTCTATTACTCAATATCTGACTAATATTTACACAGTGCCTGAGCCCACCAGTGGGTGACTATAAGCCTGTAACTGCAGTATTTTAAAGTCACTTATTGGCAACTGAGAATCCTCTGAGGATCTGAATCAAGACTTTAAGTTTCAGCCCATTAGTACAGAAAGCTGCTGTGGTCTTCTGTTGCTGAGTCTCCAGATGTACGCACACATACACACACACACCAACCATGTAAACACACCTCACTCTGCGAGGGGTCATCACCTGGGTGATTACTGACCAAAAACATCATATCCCCTGGACCCCCTCCAACCTTCGCGAAGAGATCAATAATGTATTATAGGATATCCCTGATGTGGCAACACAGCATTTTTTTCTGTCAAAACACCACTTTGGATGGAAACATGAAGCTTGCACAATTTTGGATTTACAATCTTCAGAGAGGAGTAAAAAAAAAAATCACACTTTGACTGTGTTGTGGTTCCCTCTGTAAAGTTTGTATTTCAGCATTTTCGTGGAGATGTCAGAATACTTGTGGCAGCAGCAGTGTTACCACGTTGGACTAACCTGGATTTAACCTTGAGGCATTTGTTGTGAGGTTTTCCCCTGGCAATTCTCCCGGAGAGAAAATTTAACAGCATGCTTTATGTGACTCAGACATTGCCAGGATTATGTTTGCTGATTGGAAACTTGCAGTTGTGTTCATTTAGATTTTGACCAATAAAACCTTTCAGCTCTCTTAAAGACTGGATTTTTTGAAGAATCCCTTGAGGAATAGTTCCATTAGTATTAGGCAAACTCAAGAGAGAGAGTCCTCTAACAGCTGTTTGGTAAATTAGGCCCACAACACCTCCAGAAGGCTCCGCAGTAACTGATTAGACCTGCTCTCTCCTCTCCCTCTTATGTAACAGCACACCTACACTGAGGCAAACATTGCTGCACTGTGAACTTTAAACATTCTCATGTCCAATCTGAAATATTCATCACATAATACCGTGGGGCACATCCAAAGGCGAGCGGGGCTCATTTCCAGACGGATGTAAAGACTGCTGTTGCGTAACAGCGCTCCTGGTGTGTCGGGATATTTAACATCAGTCAGTGGAGGTCACACCGCGAATTGTTTGCGTGGGTTTGACTTATGGTTCATTTTATAACAACTATAATTCCATCAATCGCAGGATCTAGTTTAATGCTGTCCTGGGCTCTGTACGTTCTCAGGGGACAGTGTGTAGGGGGGGCTGTCAGGCAAGTCCCGTCAAACTCATAAACTGTGCACTTTTTATCCAAGTTATTTATTCACTCATGCAGGAACGGTTGAGTGATTGACATTGTAACTAAGTATCAATCAGCAGCACAATCATCTACCTGACTGCATAGAATATTGAAAGGGGAGAAACAGCTGTGTGAGCATGTACTGTAACACACTGAATGTCAGGCTTATCTTCAGTATAGTCTCACTGGGAGCAAAGACTTTTCAGTATAGCGAAAACTTCTCTGAACTCACACTGCTTTTAAATTCAGTCAATGTCAATTTTATCCTAAAGTCTCCCTTTTTGCTTTTTTTTTTTAGCAAATAAAGATGTACTGTCCACACTGGATGTGTGAGCTTCACTGCCCACATTCCCATCTTTTTGGTACTTACTTATTTTTGGTTAAATACAAACCAATTAAAGGAATATGCAGCAATGAGCATGACTCACAATTCAATGGGCAATTTTTTAATTTTTATAGGGGGCTCAGACCCACTTTGCCTTGATCCCCCATGACTAGGAAACCACCACAAGAACGAAAAGCTGACTGTCACATCAGCACCATGGACAGCGACATTGGTTTTTCCATACACAACACAGTGAGGCTGTTGTTATTTTGGAGCCATGGTTCAGCACCATGGATTTATCCATACACAGCACAATTAAAGCTGTTTCACACTTAATACTCAGTGTATTGTGAACTGCCAGATTGTGCAGTTGCGCCCTGTGCAACTGTGCGCAGAGGGTCCAACATTTTGTTACAATGCAGATGGGGTCACACAGAATGAGTAACAACTGAAGAAGACAGGACAGGTCTGTTCTGTCAGCCACTCTGACTGCAATCACTAAGAAACAACCAGTCCTTTGTGGGGACCATGCACAACATCTGCACCATGCTGACCTCACCAACTGCAAGCATGAAACAGCTTTTAGGCGACTGATATTTAAGATCCATGGTTCAGCACCATGGACAGCACCATGGACAGCACCATGGCTTTAAGTATACCCAGCACAGTTCAGCTACTGATATTTCAGAGGCACAGTCAGGGCCTTGGATTCTAAATGACATAAACCTCATTTCGATGAGTGTTCTTGCGAATCAATCGTTCACTTGCAATAGAACAGCAGGCATGGTGCAGATATTGTGATTGGTCCCCACAAAGGTGTGGTTGATTTGTACTGATTGCACTCAATGTTGTGATTTAATATCGTAATTTATTTCAGTTTTGTTCACTTTTTTAAACACTTTTAACACTAGAGAAATTAATCATACAGTTCTAGAGTGTAATTTTTTCAAAAATTATGCACATCACGTCATTCAGTCTTTTAACTTTTATTTCACACCATCAGACATATACTGCATAGAGAAGTGGCAACTAAAATTTAGTACATGTACGACTTTTTTAGTAATGAAAACTGCTTAGTAAGCTAGTTAACAGTTTTTTTTTTACTTAGTCCAAAAATGTAATTGTCCACTATGACCCATTTACTTTAAATCTATGTAAACTGAACTTTACGGCAGCACGTGTGAAGTGTGAATTTGCACGGCCCTGCTCGTGAGTGAGTGAGATATCATCTTAAAGTCTGAAAAGTCTTAAAGATTTTGACACGGGGCCCTTTGTCAAGACAAAGATAGCCAATAAAACAGAGCGGTGATAAAAGGCCCCTTATGGCATGTCAGTTAATAGCTTGCTTAAGTGGTGCTTTTATGGTATTCCCGTATAAAGTTATGATTAATCAAATTACCATAAATCAATCATCACACACAGTGAACTTGGCCTCTTTGAACCCTGGAGGTCTGGGGCCCATTCCCATTGGTAATCCAGCTTTGTACCATGGTTGTGATGCATATAGTGTTATATGATTAGTCTTAAAGGTATACTATGCAGGATTCTTCTAAAAATTCATGTATATGTAATATCTAATGTATAGACTCTAGTATATCCTTCTCAGTCATGTCTTATGACCCACTAGAAGTGTGTGGCAGTTTCTGTTTCTGCCGGTCCCCTGCTCTCTGCCTGTATTCTGTATTTTATTTTTATTTTGTCATGTCTGGGATGTTTCTAGGTTTCACCCTTTGGGCACAAAGCTACAAAAAGACTCTAAACTTTAGTAGGAGGTAAAACAGAATGTGAGCAAAGCCAAAATGTCTGTAATAGTCTGTCAGTGGTCAGTAAAACTCTGTGTTAGCACTACTACAGCATGCAGTTGCAGCATTTGCTCTTGTGCACACATACAATATGTGGGAGGTCATAGTATTGTAGAGAGCTGCTTGTATTTGTCTAAATTTTGCACAAAGCACCAACCTACTGGCCTGAAAAGTGAAGCCTAAACATGCTTCTTACTAATGGCCAGCAGAGGGCGATTTTTAAAATAGTCCAGTCCAATTTTATAAAAGTCTGAGCAAATTATCCTCAGTACCTCAGTAAATATTTCCCTCATGTCAAGTTTATTTTCTCAATTGCCACTTTCATGTCTTTTTCAATTTCAATTCAGATTGCGACACTAAAATGCCAAAATCAAACAAAACGGTTGACCAAAAGGGTGACATCACACTTCTTTTTTACAGTCTATGGTGATTCCTTATGCAAAATATTCAGTCTCATGCTTTTAGTATTAAACTTCTGTCATGCAGTGTTTAAGCTCACACACTCCAGCACTAAAGTTGATAAGCTTTTGGGTGGAACTATAAAACTGGACCATGGATATATTTTTCAATTCTGATCCAGACAACATGTAGAACAACATAAAATCATAAATCATGCAACCTTAATGCAACATGTAACCTTCCACTCCCCTTCATCTTTTCAGAACGTGTGCATGCATGTGCGCACAGTAATTATGCACCCCACTGCGGCGTACACAGACAAGACCAAAAAAAGGGCAAAATCAGCAGCAAATGGGATAAATAATTAAGGGAGCAATAGTGTGATTCATATCTGAGGTCCTCACCCTGACAAAGTTTTTGGCTTACTGTGTCACTGATTGACTGCACAGAATCAGGTGTGTGTCTGTTCTTCAGATATGTAATGAACTTGTCTCACTCAACTTGCAAACACAGAAATTATTACAGTTACAGTACAGAGTACAGTTGACCTTTAAAGGACCTCTCTCAGATCGCCCACTCTCTCCATCACCAGTTTTCATGCCCTTTGACCTTGACTTCCCCTGTGACTCGTGTAATAACACCAAACCAGTGACCTGCAGGGAGCAGGGGGAGCATGGGGCACACAGGGAGGCAGGATACCTCTCTGACCCCCTCTTGTCTCCTCTCTTCCTGGGCTGTCTGCCTTTACAGCAGCTGCTTTCACCTCCTGGTTCTCCTGGACAGAACTGTATCGGGAAGGTGACACATTGAAGAGAAAGGTTGGTGTAGGGACAGAAGTTGGAAGGAGGTATGGAAGCCCTGAGGGGATGTAGCAGAACAAAAAGTGACGAGTGTGGCTTTTGTATGGCCTTGCAATACTTTTATCACTTTTTTTTTTTTACTAAGTTCCCTCAGGGCTTCCATATCTAGGCGATAGAGGAAGTTGTCACAAAGCTGGAAGTGACTGTATATTAAAGCAAAAAGCGACAAAAGGGAGGAAACTGAGAATAAGCGGATCAGAGAAAGAGGGGAGAAAGAGAAAGAGGGCACGGTGGAATACGCCAGAGAAAACTGAGCCAGCGAGACAAGTTGGGCTGGCAGAGGAAGAGAGAGGAAGTGAGAGGGAGGGGAGAAACGTGAGGATGACAGAGAGAATAGGGGAGAGAGAGGAGGGAGGGAGATGGGGGAGCAGTAGGAGCAGCTGGCACACAGCTGATGGCTCCTCAATCACTGTGTCTCCCCCCTCTGGTGGGAGGTCAGAGGAGCTGCCACCCCCTCTCCCCACCCTGCTCCTCTCTCCTTCTCTGTTCTTGGCTCTTCCAAGCTGTTATGTAATGAAGCTGGAAGAGGAATGAAGGCAGCAGAGACGAGTATGGTGAGGGAGTTGAGATTTATACTCTATTTATTGGAGAAGAAGGTGTAGTTAAAGGACTATACTATCTTTGTACTTTTTAGCCACTTTACTATGAATCACCTATTCTTAACACTTGGGCAACCATTTTTCTTAAAACTGGGCCGACTTTTAGATTTCTCATGCAGTTTCCTCAACTATCAGCAGCCACAGGGTTCCATTCAGTGTCTGCTTTTAAAGAAATGTGGAAAAATTGATTGATTCGAGCATTTGTGTGATAAAAGTGACAAAGTGCAAAGTTCCAGTGTGATTGTAGCAGATTTTAAATCATTCTGATGTCATAAGTCGGTAATTATTAGGTGCCAAAGTGTCTTTTTGATACTGCCACTACTTGGGACTCCAGCTAAGAATGCTCGACCTCGGCACATTGTGGCTGTAATTTGAGCGAGTCTTTGACTTTTCAAACTCACTTTCATCAGTGAAACTAATAGCTGGCAAGGTACATCAAATAAAAACATTCTTTAAGAATAAAGAAAAATAGTAGGGCTGCACAATATATCACTTTTTATTTTTTTAATTGCCATTGAATTGCCAGCAACATATGCAATATTACAGCAGTTAATACTCATATCACAAATTGTGCTTAAACTAAAACAGTATACAAATTAAAATGCAAAGGCCTTTAAGTAAAAACAAAAACTGCATGAATTCAAACACACAGTACTAGTATACAGATATGTACATATCAAAAAATTTATATATAGATATTTAATCATCAGCAGTAGATTTTTGGTCCACTTGTGGGGCAAAATAGCATCATTGTTGGACCCTGGGTGAAAAAGAATTGTGTGAAAGTTTTGCTCACCATATGCTCAGGGATTAATTATCACATGTTTTTCTCAAATTGTACAACCATACTAAATACTGCAAAATGTTTTGGGAAATAAAAAAAAAGCCTTGCAGTGTTATTTTTTAAATCATGAAAAGTTAGAATCCAAGAAATCTGAAATATATATAAATATACAATATAATAATAATAAATATAATTTGATGTAGCCTACTTTTTGGTAAGGTCCCTTGGAGGTTCCCTGGTTTGGAATCACAGCTTTAAAGCCTCTGAAGACACGGTTGCAAATCTTAAGTACTTCTCTATAACATTAAGTATTAATGACTAAATAAACAACAAAGTTGAAGTAAAAAGGAAAAAAAAGATACTTCGTCATTATTTATTTACAGTTTTGACTGACAGTGTTTGTTATACGAGCAAACAACCCCATAACTGAGTGAAATGTAGCTCAACTGTGGTTGGTGCATGGAAAGCTCACATGCAGATGTGTGTTAGGTTCATAAAACAGACATCAAAGATAAAGTAACAGCAGCAGCAGAGGTGAGACGGGGACAGAACAGGGGTTTGGAGGGTTCTGTCACTAACGGATAGATTAAGAAACATACAGGGAAGGAAATAGATATCAAAGAAGCCGAGGGAAGATTAAAAGGCACACAAAAGAAAGCAAAGAGAGAATAAATGCACTGAACTGCTGGTGTGATTGTCACTGGGTTTCTTTCTGAATTCTGTTTCTTGGAGAGGAAGAGAGAAAAAAACAGAATGAGACAGGAAGACAGACGGTTTGACAGACGAAAGAGGAAGAAAAAAAGGAGGCGACAGAGAGAGATGAAAGCTATTGACTCTGAGTGTGTACATCAGAAAGCCATAAGGAAAAGCCTGATTCCCTGACTTTTATCCACTGTAATTACCATCTCCCACTGTTGGAGGGAAATTTTACTTATCTCTTTCTCTGCTCTGGAACAAGTCTGCTCATTCTCGCCGTATAACTTTCCCCCATGCTCGATAACGCTCCCTCGCAGAGGGCAGAGAGGAAGAAATTCAAAGACTTGAAAAGCAAGATGAGGGAAACTTTGCTCCGTGTGAGAGCCCCGGCATTCACGGAGGAACAAATGCGAACATCGAAAGCAAACGCTCTCTTAAACGCCAGATGAGGAGGGAAGGTAATAGCGGGCTGGTGACGATGAGGAGAGCATGAAGAATACCAAACGAGGAGGATAGAGGAAGCGGAGACAAAAAGAGAGAGTGATGAAGAGACAGGCAGAGAAGGCTGCGGGGTAAAATAGGACAAAGATGAATGGACGCGGATGGAAAAGTATTGGTTTCACAGGACGGGGAGAACGACAGCAGGCGACGGGGGAATTGAAAGGGAACAAATAAGGAAGAAAAATGGAGAGTGGTATAAAAAAACACAGAGTGAGATAAGAAAAAGGTTGTTAATTCATGACAAGGCAGGGTGAAAAGACAGAAAGCACCAGGGAAAGGAGAGTGGAAGACAGATGGACTGAAAGGAAGACAGATAAAGGCTCAGAGGAATGGGTTATGGAGAGGAAAGCCTGGGGGGACGAGGTAGAAGTTAAATAACGGGAGACTGAAGGTAGTTGTCTTGTCATCAGAGTCATCGACCACGAGGGAAATCAGGCGTGAAGCTCCTCTACAAGTCATTTAATCTACTATTGAGTCTTTAAAGCTCATTTTTTACAACGCAAATGACAGTGTGTGAATGGAGAGAGGCTGTTTCATTTGTTGCCAATGCAAATCAACTTGTTTTCATCAAGTCAAGTGTCTTTTAGCTGATCCCAGCGCAGTGCTCCGTCTATTTCCGAGATGTAGATGTTATTTTGAATCAAAGAACTCTAATGGAATGGAATCAGGGTGATTGAAGTAATTGTATTAATATGAAACATAGCATAATAAACACCATAATTACCATGCATTGTCTTAGACCACTGGCCCACTGTGAGGCCCAGGTCTGAGTTGCAAAATCCACAAGAGACAGAGCAAGTTAGGCAAGGAGGAGGAAAAAGAAATGTCATATTTTCATTGAGATTTCTACATTTGAGAGATTGAGATTTTTTTTTACCATTTGAGATTTGACTTACTCTCATTTAATTGTGGTCCTCCTGTTAATTTATAATGGTTCCCAGCTGATGCCACCTACTGTTGATCTTGATCAACCAACTGCCAGTATTTGCATACCGCTAGTGGATAGAAACAAGAATTTATTCCGACTTTCTTTTGCCAAGTTTTCCCTTAAAATGTGAACTGGTGGTGAACTGCTTCTGAACTGGATTCAGTTTTGGTTGATGCGCTGACCACCCAGTCCTCAGGTCACATTTTAAAAAAGAGGACTTGTTCTCACTTCACATGAGTGAACAAGTTCCATATTAGATGTCTAAGTTGCCATCCATCACAATGCTTTAATCCAGTCTAACAGGAAACAGAATAAAGAGTGGCTGGTGCCTGTCCAGAAGTTAAACTCTGCGTGACTTCTCACAGATGACTATAATCCTCTTCTCTTTCCAGTAGAGACCAACTGGGCCTCACAATAGAGCCCTGCAGAGCGGCAGCCCAGTGTGCAGGCCTGCAGATGCCCTCTGCACAGCTTAACTCAGTGTCCTGCATCTGTGCCCCCCTCCTCCTCTCTCTCACCCCATCTCCACTTTCTCCTTGTTTATTTATTGTGTAGATGATCTCAAGCCTCAAATTGACTTGTGGGATTGATTTGGCAACACCCTCCTCCTTCCCCCTTCATTCCCCTCCCCTCTTCTCCCTTTCCCTCCCTCTGTCTCTCTCCCTCAAAAGACTTTTGATTAATCCAGCGACCTCCTCTGTGAGTTGCGGAGAAAAAAGTGAGTCAAATGGAAGGACAGAGAGAGAGAGAAGGATGAGGGAAAAGGAAAAACAAAAGAGAGATGGGATGCCTCTATTATCCAGCCCGAAAGTTATGTGATCTATTTGATAAGAAAGCTCTTTTTGATTGAGGAGGAGAACAG
This sequence comes from Serranus cabrilla, assembly GCA_903364295.1. Classification (NCBI taxonomy): domain Eukaryota; kingdom Metazoa; phylum Chordata; class Actinopteri; order Perciformes; family Serranidae; genus Serranus; species Serranus cabrilla. The sequence goes on along the minus strand of CAFUXE010000071.1, from coordinate 116,409 downwards.
AAGCAAACTTTCTTGGGACGGGAAATAAAGAGAGATAGCTGCAGAGAGAGAGAGAGATGAAGGAAACAAATGACAATGGAGAGAGGGTGAGAAGTTGGAAGTAATTGACCGTTCGCTAAGCCCTGTTACTGTTGCTATGCCTGCCAAGCTTTACATTCTCACAGTGCATAGAGTAGTGGAAATCTTTACTCAAGTAAAGGCATAATTAAAAGAAGAGTCAAAATGAGCACATGATGAACCACTCTAATTCAGCCATTTTTAGTGATATGATATGCATTTTCCAATAACTCAGGAACTCAAAACAATATGATTACTCCTAAATTTCTCCTTAACCCATTGTTAAAAGAAGTAGGGAGAGCCTGTATATCAAGAATGACCTGTGTATCACACACAAAGCCCAATAGGACTGTTTTATCGCCCATATTTGACAGTTGAGATCTTGAACTCCTTGATGATGCCAGTGTCCTTGGCCGACCAACCATGTGATGATATCTTGTTGAGAAAGAGTGTAGATAATGTTTGAAACTGAGGCTACATTTAGCAGAGGAAAACCATTTTTAATGCTAATGAAAATGGGTTATATGGGTGCCCACGAGTCCCTTACAGACATGCGGATCCCAGTAGTTCGGGACAGAAACTAAGCCTTTTTTATTATACAGTACAGTGTATTAATTCCGCCTATTGTATTTAATTATTTCTGCATTCTTGGGTCTTTAAACCGTCAGGAAATTGCATGAATTGAGAATGACTGGATAGCTCAGAATTTTGTATACTTTTCCACTTTTGCA
>CAFUXE010000071.1:67139-79962 GCA_903364295.1 Serranus cabrilla | reverse complement strand
CTTTGTACTGCATGGATGATCCAAGTTATGTGACAAAGTCTTCCAGAAAAGATGTTAAGGAAATCACCATAATCTTACTTTCCTTCTTGTCTTCCAAATGCAAAAAGAGTGCTTCAGTCTTCCAGCTATCAAAGCCACAATGACACTATTTTTGTATACAAATGGGGCAAAAAATATATCTATATATCTCTATATATAAATATATCCATGCAAATGTGGTTGGGGTGCAGTAACTCCCCCTGTTGCTGCCAAGATGGAATAACACAACTACTATACGCCATCCAAACCCATGGATCACTTGGAGAAAGGACCTGAAAAGGACTAGAGAGAGCCGTGGGACTTGCAGTTTGAAACTCCTGGGTTGAGGTAGAGGCTCACAGACAGGCGGGACTACAAGCATGCATGCGCCAATCATTTACTGGACACCTTCAAAGAAACAGTCTTTACCCAATATTTACTCTTTAACCCCTTAAACCCCCATCCTCAACACTCTATTATCCCAAACTCTTGTCTCTGCATTTGCAATATGATCTGTATTTATTTCTATAATAACTTACACAAAGTCAAGGGAGACGTATTATTGGATATAATTGAATAAAACAAACTAATATATTTGTATGATTGTAACACGGGTCTGCTGGGAGTTTTCTTGGGTGTGTTGATGTCTTTTCTACAGGATACAAACCACATTGCATGCAGCACCTAGTATATAATCTTATTGCACTATGGGATCATATGGTGAGTCACACCACATAACCAATCACCCAAAGATTAGTTTTTCACATGGTGGCTGTGTGTTCAAGGACTTCTCATGGTTGTGGTGATAGAGAATTTTTTTACAATCCTGTTTTATTGATCGTCATTAACTTCCTCAGTTTCATAGCAAAGGCATTTGCGACAACAGCCTTAGCTAAAAACAAGCCTTGCCTAGCTTCTAAACCGTCTCTTCTTTAGCTGTTTGGCACATCACAGAACCACATACTTTTCATTTCAGCACCTCACAAGTTTGACCGCAGGATCGCATTTGTGTTCCATCATTAACGTTCCTCTCTGTCTACAGCCATTGCCGAAAGAACCACTCCTGCTGCTTTGTACCTTTTGTGTAAGTCCAAGATACATCAAACAATCAAATGCAATATGTATTTCATCTTTAGGTGCACACAGCTCAGTGAATTTCACTCCCTTCTCCAAGAACTGGATGTGAATGACTGGTACAACGCTACTATATTGGTATGTATCCAAAATATACTGACTTTGATGTGACTTAATTGCAATAAATTTGTATCAATAAGACTTTGCTAAGCAGGAGATTCTCAATGCCTGGTGGAATACACCCTAGAGTTTACATTTTCTAGTTTAATGTTCTGTGATGCTAACATCTTTGAAGAGAATGACAGCTTGAGTTTACCCAAAACTTTTGAGATAATAAAGATAAAAAATAATCTATAATTGAACACCACTTTTATGATGTTTGAAGCATTAATGCAACTGACAGAGATAAAAAAAAAAAGAAGCTAATGTTATAGTTAAGTGACTTAGCAAAACTGTAGCCTAATAAATTGTTAATCAAGCTAAACTACAAGCGTTTGCAAGAGCACTGAAAAACCTGACTAGAGGCTGTAAGGCGGACCAGTGAGACAGTTCGCGTATGTGTCTTGTGGATGATGTTAAATGTCCCCAACAATCACTGTAGACTCATTTAGCCACTTGTTAGCAACCACCTTTTTCAGGATGCATAAAAACTTTGAAATTCACAAGTGGGGGTATTGGGCGCTAAAATGCTAACTTACTTCCTGGTTTAAGAACTCATTCCTGTGGCGCCCTATTAGTCAAGACTCCAAATGGACCTCAAATGACGTTAATGATGACAAAGAAGTATTAACACGCTGAAGAAAAAGTCAGGTATATCCTTCACTTCTCAGGAATGCTGCGAAAGCCCTAATACAGTCATCCTGTCTGTTATACGATGTTTCCACCAATTAGTTTTGCTAACCATGGTCGCTAATATAGATTGGGAGACTACATTCTAAGCAGTTGATGGACAGCAAATGGATTTAATGGAAGTTTTGCTGTAGTTGGTCTGCTGAGCTGCACACAGACAAATTTGACTTTGATTGGCGGCTCTCACAGCAGCCTAAATAAACTAAACCACACCAAACCAAATAGGTTAGGTAGGTTAGATAGTGTGCTTCCCTTTAGTGTTTTATCATGACAATCAACTGTGCTCAAGGTCAGTTCCATTAAGAAATGTTTTTGTCCAGTTTGGTGAAATAGTTGGCTGGCCTGCACAGAGCCCTGAACCCCATCATAAACCTTTGGGATTGATTGAATTACCTTCTCTCCGAACATCAGCAAAGTTCAAATGCTCCTTTGGCTGAATGAGAGCAAATCCCCGCAGCCAGGTTCCAAAGTCTGATGAAAAAACCTTAACACGATACTGGAGGAGATTAATGCACCTGGCTTTGGAATGAGATGTGTGTGCGATTAGAGTGTTTACATGCTTTTTTGAGGTGTCCACCATCCTTTCGCCCATACAGTGCACTTTGATTACTTTCAATTGAAGTCTGAACACAAAATTCAGTTGGCAGACTTTTAATTTGAAATCCCAGATAAGACAAAGTTTATCTCTGTGGGGTAATTAGGCAAATAAACAAAAAAGAAAGTGATTACATTGATGGATTTTCAATCTAATTAAAGTGAGAAAGAAAGTTGGAACTTTGACACCATGCTGGAATGAAATATAATGATCATCTCCAACATCCAACTATATAATCTTATTGTTTTTACAGAGGCATCATAGACTTGTCATGTAATCTGATTACTATAATTCAATTACATGTTATTTGTTTCTTGTAACAACTGTGGGTAAGCAATCAATCTAATTTAAGGTAACTACTTCTGAATTAAACAGTGATCTATTATTGCTGCCCTCGGAGAGATCCCTGAAAATTGAGTCACTGCCAACAGAGGCTTTATATACACTCCCTCATGACCACAGATTTGATGTGTGACTTGACACTAGCTGCTAGCTGTTAATAGTTAGCTTCTATGGTAATTAAATTGGCGGCAGGCCAAATGGCAGTGACAGTGGATCGTAAATTACTGTGGCATGGATAGCCGATGAATGTTAGTGAGAGCAGAGTGGCATGAAGAGACGAGAAAAGGGATGTACAGAGGATAGAGATGTTTTACTGCAGGGGCCTTCAGGAAATACAGCAGAGTGTGGCAGTTAAATGGTTTGATCAAGTTAGCGTTATACTGTGAGAATAATGGCTGCTGTATCACCTCTATATGTCCACTTAGATTGCCAGGCAATTTTCTTTTTGCATAAAGGAAATTTTCATATAACAGCTGCAACAGCCAAAAACAGAGTCTAGACACTACGTGACATATCATATTTTCTCTATTTTACATGCATGTATAGAATCATCAGGTGTTTCTTAGCTACGCTTTCATAGCATTGCTAGAAAGCCCCAGGCAATTCATCACTTAATGGATATATCCTATGCTCAGAGATAAGCTTTGCACTTATGGAAAGGTTAAAAAAAACCCTGCCAACCTGAATAAAAAAAGGCAAGATTCCAAATCATATGCTGCCAAGGTAGCTTATTTCTCTAAGTGTAAAACACTTTTAATGTTTTATTTATGTGAAACATTTGGGACCACTTCAAAAATGTCTTGGCAAAAGACAAAACAGCGTCGTGCACCTGGAGTGGACTGGGGCTGCACGCCCAACTAGGTGATCAAATGTGATGAGCTCATGTTTTTAACTATAAGACTTTTAATAATGGCCTGATCTTAATTTTATAGTTCACTTGATTTGATTGGCTGCCTGTGCTACGAGTGATATTGACAAGTGGAGTGTCTGCACCTTGCAGTAAAAAGTTGAGAATATTATAACTTTATGCACATCTAATAGCTGCTGAAGCAGCGATGCACAGTGCAAGAGAGGAAAACAGTGGTTGTTATTGGCTATGTGTTTGTAGCAATGCCTTTCAGTGTGATCAGGGCATTACTTTTTAACTATACTACAGAAAGGAAACATTACAGTACTTGCTTGGCACTCGTAATACGTTCTGAAGATTGGAATCCAATATGCATGTCATTTATTGGGATACTTAGCTAAGTGATAAGAAATAAAGTGAGAATAAGGGTCTGGCTTAAGGGGGATGAACAAATGGTTAAATGTGGATAAATCATTAGTGTATACATGAAGGAAGTGCTGGACTCTAAGGGGCAGGGGGCACCAATGTGCAAAAGGTTTTCTAATATTTTAGTTTTACTTACTAATACTAATACTGTCTTTTATCAATTTTAAGGCACCCTAGGGGGCACTGCATATTATTTCCTCCACTGGAAGGGCACCCTAGGGCACTGTGCCATGATTTATCTATAGGGGTCTCCAACAGAGCACTTCTTCAACTGTTTTTGTCTCGATCACTGGGGCATCAAAGAGGGCGAAAGAGTTAAATATCAATGAAATTTAACTTTTCCTCTTTCTTCAAGGATGTACCTGGAGACCCTATAAGGACTCCTGCGGTTACCTTGGACACAGTTTGAGAGCCAGTGGTGAGTAAGTACAGATACCCCTCATTGGGCAGAGTGGAGCCTGGTTCACACTGACTGAGGGGGTGAACAGTGACACAACCCCTCCCCTCCCCAAGGATGTAATTGGAGCAGACAGCAGTTGGCCAGGCAGGCCTGACTGACAGACAACAACAGTCCAAACCAACCAAACTAACCGTGAAGAGTTCAAGTGAGCTGCTCTGGACAAGGAAAAGAAGAAGAAAAAAAAGAAGTTTGGATTAATCGACTGAGGATCTGTTTTGTGGGGGAGAGACCTTTTTGGTTTGGGAGGTCGCCATGAAAGGCCTGGATCTGGTCCTGCTGGCATGTTGCTTATGCAGCCTGAGCACACTGGGAGGTAAGAACAAGCTGACACAATATACCCATGTAACAGGGTTGTAGTAGTAATATAATACTTCTTGCATTGCCGTTTATATCACATAGATAATACTGCATGGGGAAAAAACAAAACAACATAAAGTTCACTGGAATACACCCATAAATATTACCAACCTAACACTGTCTCTGGGACACAATCTACCTTCTTTTTGAACTATCAAAGGTAATCAATATTAATATTTTAGTTAAATAAGATACAGAGATTAACTAAACAATCAACAGTACGAGGCAACAAGTGTGGTTCATATGGAACGATTTTCCAAAAGGATAATAAACAAAACTAACTTTATCCATGCTCATAGTGTTTATGAAAGCCTTTCCCTAAAGCCTCATTATTAATAGTGAATTGCAGCAATCTTAGCTAGTTATGTGCCACAGTAACAACACAGTCTTAAACATGTGGATAAAGTCTGCTAAGTAAGTACCACTGACACAATATGGGAATAAAACACAAAAGTGTTAAAGTCAGCCATGTTAGCAGCCTTGTGAGGCCATACTTTACACAGCATAACTTTGAGCTTGATGCTAACATGCTCACTGTGGCATGCTAATATTCAAATGTTTACCAGGATATATTTACCATGTTTAACAGTGTGATAGTATGCTATTTTTTGCTAATTAACAACAAACAGAAAGTGCAGATGAGGTTGACTTGAATTCCTTTAGTTTTGAAGGTATTTGGTTATAAAAGTAGAATTTTCACATGATTGAGATGAGACAATTTATACAGTAATCAACTGGAGTCACTGAATCAACAAGAGTCTCATTTACCAGTTATATCCAATTCACATACTTATATAGTATGAAAAATCTGCATGGTTTAGTCCTAAACTGCATTGGCATACAGTCTGTAAAGGAGAGACTCATCATGGGTGCTCATTGAACCCATTTTTTTTCCAAATATCTTTAGATCAGAGATCAAGGGACCCTTTTAAAATGGCTGTGTCCATTGTTTCGGCGTTGATACCAATGGATTCCTTTGGTTATCTGATTTCATATGATACCAGTTTCTTCACTTTGGGGTTAAAACTGAGCGCCGGACAGTCTGTGAAAGAAAAAAGTCAGCTGAGCTTTTCGCCAGAGGGTCAGTGGAATTTCAGAAGGGGTTAAAGATCGGATCTGAGGATCTTTATGTCTTTATTTCATCATGCTGTCAACTGGCTTGTGATAAAATAAATGACTTCAAAGACAAATAGAGATCAAGACGCTAGAACCATAAACAACCATTGTTAGCTGAATGGATATCTTCACAGAAATCAATGGCTTTCATGTCTTCAGCAACTGATGTTATAACCACTGGTTACTGTGGAAGAACAGTGCACTCAAACCACTCAGAAACATGTAGTTCATATTGAAGGTTACTGCTGTCAGTATCCATTTTTAAATCATGTTTATCACTACTTAGCAAGTGCACTCACTTTTGTTTAGTGAAGTTATTGTGTAGGGAAACAGCTGAAAGGACATTTTAAGTGCTTTTTCAAGTAGGAACACTCATAAATTCTTCTTATCAAAGTGACTTTAGAAGAACTAAGCTTCCAAATAACCATTTAAACTTCCTCTGTATTTTATAGCCATGAGTTATGTTCTTCACAAGCATCTTTCCCGAGCCCAACACTAGCATTTAGCATGGTTTTACCTCATCTGATCTCACTGTACTTTCATCTGTCTTATTTACCAAGATGTCTGAACTCGGCAGAGAGGAGAAAATGCTAAATTCTAGCCTTCTACAACCACCTCCCCGCCTCGCCCATCAGCAGCCATGCTTCCTTGTGCCTAGCTAATGGGGGTGCCTTGCTTGGTGATCGTTGTCATTTATTCCTGTCAGGTCAGATCCTGCCGGGGCCACAGCTATGCCAGACGTGATGAATGCTGCATCACCAGAGCTGCTGATTATAAATGCATCTAACCTTCCAACACTGAGGAGGAAATGGATGGAAATAAAGCAGGAGTTATGTATGAAATTGCTGAGGAGTTTAAGTGTTTGGGTTTTGCTAGGTTCATTGCTTTGCAGGCCTGTTGTAAGAAACCAGAATTTTTTGAAAGTTTTTATGCAGCTTTCTTTTTGACATTTTTTACTGATGTTTTTCTCCAAATACACATTGGCACATTGTACAAGGATGACAAAGATTCTTCAATCCTTTCTTTTTCAAGTCTTCAATGTATAAAGAAGACTGGAACACAGTTCTATAAAAGAAGAACATAAAGAAAACACATTTGTCCTGTATTTAGCCATTGATTGCTTCACCACCGTTGCTCCTTCACAAAAGTCTCCACAAGCCAGTACAACACTCCCATTCCTTAACACATTGAGTTTCATTTAGAAGCATTGCATTGGAAAAGCAGAATGCAAACTGCAGAATTCAAATCAACTTTCTGCACAAAAATGTTTTTGCACTTGATGGTGTTTTAACCTTTGTTTAAATGCAGTTAATGTGATATGGAAATTCCTTTACCAAATAAGTTCCAGAGAATCAAACATTTAACTCGCATGAATGATGAGCATGTTTCTACTGTCAGCGTCTTCCCAGATATTAGATTTATTTGCCTGGACAGCATGAAACATCACAAATACTAACATGAAAGAATAATTCAAACTTAAGCTTCATCAATTTATTGACTTCTCTACACTGGCTACAACTAGTTTGGCTATCTCTAGCTAGGCAACACATCCTGTTGTACTAACTAATTCTAGGAAGCATCCACTCATTGTGTGCTATTGACTCAGCCACTGAGCTAGAGGGTTCATTGGTTCTCATATTTGGATGCACAACACACCTTGCCTGCCAATCAGTTTGCTTTGCCCTGACTTGTCACCAGTGTAATGGGTTTTGTGCAGAGCACCCAGCAGAAACTTTAGTTAAAAGTGTTTGGGTTCATTTTATGAATTCTAAGCTGTGAGAGAGACAGGCAATGGACAATATAAATGGATATTGGTTCACAGTAGTAGCCACATTATAATTAGTATAGTCTGCTGATGAGTTATAAACAGCTGATTATTAAACGATGCAATGGCAGTACAATTTGTCTGATGTCTTTTGTGACTTTTGAATGAAGCGGACGCAAGCAATGGGTTTCTCATAGTGCATTATTAATAAAATCACACCTATCTGTCTGTCGAACAGGTGCGTCTGATGCGGAGAAGGCTCTGATGACGCAACTCTTCAGCAACTACAACCTCAAGGTGCGGCCTGCACCTACCCCTGAAGAGAGGGTGGTGGTTCGTGTGGGTATGGTCCTCTCCTCCTTCGTTGGACTGGTGAGGCACAAGACCCTGACAATAACACTATCAATGTCATTTTTGAGAATTCTGGCTATTTTGCCTCCATAAACCTGTCTTCTCTCAGAGTAGTGGAAAATACAAACAAGAGGAGCATTAGCATTAGCATTGGGCCCTAACCAGTGGCAGGAGAAAAACACATTCTCCTACATAAACATAACAGTAACCATTTAAAATCCATCATTAATGTTGTGAAATAGCTGGAGTTTTATTATGCTTAGGAAACAAAATTACTAGCCTAAAGTTTGGGGAAAGAATGACTTGGTTAGGCATGACAAAAATCGAATAAATGCACAGAAATTGCAGAAATGATGTACTTATGTAGCTGGTGCAACTACAAGAAGTGACTTATTCATGTTGGCCTTTTGAAAAGGCTTCAAAACAAAAAAAAATGTATGTGACCCTTTAAAACTGTGATTTTGAGGGGTTTCTTGTGATAGTCAAAACACTCAATCCCCCATGTTACTGGGCTTGAATACTGTAATGTAACCATGTAACTACAATGTATCCTTTGCTTCTAATGTAAATGTATTCAAGAATCAAATCTGATTTGCAGAGACAGATGTCTCTGTTAAGCTTCTAAGCACAGTGGTTGGACTCCATGCTGGGGGCCACCGACTCCAATAGTCAAACATGGCAGAAAAACAAAGCACCCTATACCTTTAAATGTAGAGCTGTGAATATATCCGAGAGCCATCTGGTTCTGAATTCAACACTTGCTGGCCTGCTGAGTCAAATGGCACAAAGAATTTTTGCTACTGATGTGAAGTACTGGATTTTATTCAACCATGCTGGTAAATAGTGTTTTTAGCAACATGAACTGTCTTGGTGTCTGGCTGCGTGACAATCATGCACACACTCTAACACACACACACTGTTATCTGTTCCTTAATTTCCCCATGGCTCTCACATATCCACAGTGTCACATTTACATACACATCTACAGTGAGCATGCTCCTTACACCTCTACTCAAGGTCAGTCCCACTCAGGAGAGGAAGTCACATGGGACTCTTAAGTTCTGGAGTGGAACGATCTTGAAAACTGACCCACTTGGATGCTCTTTCCCCCTCTGCCCGGAACTAGTCAGCTGCATAACAGCAGTGTTATTATTAACATCCCCCCCGTGGTGAATTCAAACAGTTACAGGAAGAATCAGGATGGTAAGTCGGTAATGAGATTGTTATTTGTGAGTTTGTGTGAGGGTGACAGAGGAAGGTGGTTTAATTCAACCTCCCTCCACCCCACCCCACCCCACCCTCCCTGTTTCTGTCCCAGCTGTCTCCCTGACATTCCTCCCGGCGTTTTAAATAGCAGGGCCGGCTCAGGGAAGCTCCACCCTCCTGCTGGTTAGACAATCACATGCATACAGACACACACACACACAAACACATGCACATACATTTAATCATTGCGTATAGTGGACATCTTTACTGAAGCCCTCATCATGAGCTCTGTCCTTGAAGTGGCTGCTGTCAAACCAGCCAGTATCTCAAGTGACTAGCAGCTGTTTTCTGTGCTGGTTTGGAGGTACTATCAACAAGTGAAGGCTGTATATGTATATGTATATGTATATATTTGTATGTATATGCATATATGTATATATGTATATATGTATATGTTATGTAGCCATGACTCTTTATTTTATTACTTTCCCAGCAACCTTGCAGTACGGTATGATCATAGAATGCCAACTACAGCTAAACTTTACATTTTCATCTTAAAAACTTGGAAAAGAATGCAGATGGAGTTGGCCTTTAGTTACTTTAAGGTTTTAGCAATTTAAATTGGTGAGTTATATAAAAATGCACCCCATACAGTTATTATTGTTATTATTTTTTTCTTTACTGTTGAAATGCTCTTTCGATATTATAACAACTTGTCACTTGGGGCTAGGCAAGTATAAAAAATGGCCTCAAGTGGTCATTTGATGAACTGCAGTTTTTCATACATGGACACATCTAGATTAAGAGGTCCCCTTTAAAAAAATAAGCTCCTTGTAAGTTACATTGACCGACAGCCGGTGCACTAATAATAACATTGTATATTTTTGTTCCAGAATATGAAGAATGAAGAAATGAGCACAGTTGTTGTCATGAATCTGGTAAGTGTGTTTGTTCCTCAGCTCCTCTCACCACACCTTGTAACATGTTTTTTTTATTGTGTGCTGAGTTTATTCATTCATTTTGTGTAAACACTGGAGAGACGATCTAAACTGAGAGGTGAGATGCATGCCAAAATTGGAGTTGTTTTTTAAAATGTTACTTATTAGTGACTACAGCTCCACTGTAAAAAAAAAAAAAAAAGGAGTGTATTAGCATGTTTTGTTTATAGTCAAAGCAAGAATACTTGGAGTATTTCTAATAATACTGAGCATGTGCGAAATGAGAAATTATGCAAATTGTGTTTTGTTATGCAAGGACAAATACACAAGGGAACCCTCCCTGTGGAATCTGATCACAGTGGTGGAAAAATGAAAATAAACTGATGAAATGACAAATTGGTTACATATGTAAATGTAAAGATTCCCCTTCTGTCAGTTTCCCTCTCTGCACTACTTGTGTGTCATTCCCACATTCCTGCACACGTAAGTCTTTTTTAACTTTTTTAAACAGGAATGGACAGATCATCGGTTGTCATGGAAACCCAAGGCGCATGATGGGATTGAGGTGATGCGTATCCCCTCTGCGAAGGTTTGGCTGCCTGACATCGTCCTCATCAATAAGTAAGCACAAGCACTGCACTCACATTGGCATGAATTAATCAGAGAGTTGGGAGATAAAAAATGTTTGGTCACTTCCCTATGATTTTTTTTTGTCTCAGATGGTTTCCACATAGAGCCCAAGGGCTATTTAGTTTTTACCTTCATGTACATATTGATGCACCTGCTCCTTTAGTGACAGGCTTTTAGAATAAGAAACTGCAACTAATGTCTCATGAGGACATTTTTTTTTCTTTTCACTGAAACAGAGTTAGAGTGATGTTTTCTACTTATTCATTGGGAGCTGATATACATCTATGCTGCTAATTCCACATCTCGTGTTCATCAGTGAATCAGATTGTCCTGCCTGGTGTCCCCAGTACACATGTGCTATCCCAGGATCCTATGTTCCCAAGGCCTTATGTTCTCCAGTTCTATATGTGCTGTCCCAGCATCATATGTTCCTAGTGTCCTATGGAACTTAAATACCTTTAAGCAGTTCATCTTTAGGCTGGGAGAAGTTCTCATCACAACTTTTTCTGTGCATTTTCTTGGGTTACATGGCCATGATTTCATTACAATGTCATGGAAATGTATTCTGTTCCTTTAAAGACTCCAGATACAGTTCAGCACAGTGTTTCTATAATGGAAAAACTCCAGTCACAGCTTTAAATTATAAAATTTAGATACTTAGAACAGTGAGTGTAGTCACTTTTTCTTATACCCCAATCCCCTCACACACTCCCATTAACAGCGCTGTAAATTCCCCACTGCTCCATTCATCAACTCTTTATAGGCAATTAAGCAGCATGGTTACCTAAAAAGTGAGCTGATGGCTACTTCTGCCAGGGAGGCGTTCACTCAGAACCACACATAAATATGTAGTGTATGCCTTTCTATGTGAGTATGATCAATACACAGCAGCACCTTCCCAGGCACAGGGTTTCCTTCTGTAAATACTCACTAGAGCCATAAAAGCCATACACTAAACCCTGACAGACGGCTAAATCGGTGTCTAATTGACTTGAAGTCTTTGTTGTGCATAGTGTTATGAGCTTACCAGCCAACACAGCTTTGTATACATCCAACATTAGTGCTGCACTTAGAAGTGTCCTGTGAAATGTGTCGAGTTCCTGCATTTCATCCGTGCCAATTAAAATGTTTTAGTGCGGTCTTGCAATACAGGACTGCAGCCAAATGTTGATGTACTCCATCGCTGTGGTGAGGGAATGAAAGGAGAAAAAAAATACATTCCAATCACGGACTGTATAAAATATGGATGTAGTCTCTGTGACATTACTCACTGGGTTCTGAAGAGACAAAATTAAGCTCAGTGTGGGTGGCTCCGGCTGTCGCCATCTTGGCAGTGCCTGGCTCCTTGTAACTCCCGGCTAATCCAAAGATCGGCAAAGAGTTGGGAGCGTAGGTGAAGCTGAGGCGGCTGGAATGAAGCCTGATTGCTGAAACATGACAACTGTAACGGTACCAGCTTGTCAGTCAATGTGACGACATCCTTAACAAAGCCCAACCAATATGGGTTTTTTGAGACCAATACTGATTTTAGACAGAAAAAATTCACAGATAACTCAAATGATGGTCAATATTGTGAATTTTTGAGCTCTGATAAAAAATTACCATATTTGTGGGTAGTACTTGCAAGGGTCCTCAAACAGCACTTTCTGCAACAAATACATTTATTAAAGAAACTTTTATTCCTTATTGCTTATCCAAACTTGCATCTTTGGGGGCTGGACATTGGGTGAGGTCAGCAATCACTATTCCTGTAGTACTTAAAGTAAAAAAAGAAGCTGATAACCTCAAAAGACTGCAGTATAGAGAAATCATAATATATATTTCAAGTGCAATCATCTACCAACATTTT
>CAFUXE010000071.1:55740-66432 GCA_903364295.1 Serranus cabrilla | reverse complement strand
GGATGGATTTATGGATGGATGGATGGATGGATGGATGGATGAATGGATGGATGGATAGAGCAATAAAGCATATAGCAGTCTTTCAGGTCTTTTATTTTTCTGTCATTAGGCATGTTTGCCTCTGCTTAATCTCCAAACCATAGCCACAGGAGTGTTTTTACTTGTTCGACTGTGTTTGCACTTTTGTTTGGACCCTCTCGTGGTATGCAGATTTGTTTCCATCTTTTTGCTGATCTAAATTCTTAAAATGTGAATGTTTCTCCAGAGGGTGGCGAGTGGATCATCAAACACAAGCCGTGCAGGAAAACCATGAATGACGATAAATATGAGGAAATGAGCTTCATCCTCATCATCGAGAGGAAGCCTCTGTACTACGTGTTGAACATCATCCTCCCATGCATCCTCATCACCATCATCGCCATCTTTAACTTCTACCTGCCTCCTGATGCAGGTATATCAACGACACAGAATTAATCTGGCTAATAATTGATACATTTTCCACTTTGATCTAGCTTTGATCTAGTACACTGCCTTATCATCACTCTGTCAAACTGCTAACACCACTTTATATTGTGTTGTGTGGCTGAATTGGACAATCACACATTTGTTCAATTACTGACAAAGGGACTCCATTTCAGATTGGATAGTCATTGCCCAAAGATTACTGATGAATCAATAACCTCTTTATAAGGCCTTACCAGGAACGTTTTTGTCCTAAACCTAGGTCAGTAGTTCTGTAGCATAAATTCACTGAAACTGCAGCCTTTTTTAAAATCATGAACCATACATGTATGTACAGTGGCGTGCTCTCCAGTGCCCTCTTGGGTGGCAAAACGCTCTCTAAAGTGCCCTGTTCAGTCGCGAGAGCACGCTGTATGTGCACTTTTTTTCTTTTCTCCCCTGGTCTTTAGAAAGTCTGCGCACGCCACTGTGTATGTATAATGGCGTGTATGCTATTTCTAGAACGCTTTGCTGTTTCACATAATTTTCACACATTACGTGCCACCAGCACGGAACTCTGTATTAAGAAGTCATGGTCATTTCACATAATTTGTGTGAGATCAGGTTGAACTTAACACATGAGAGTCTTTCCTCAGTTAAGACATTTCGTCCTGCAGTGTGAATCCAATAAGAACCTACTGAAGCCTTCGCCCACATAGTGCATGGTTATGTGTAATGACTCATTTAAGCTCATAGAAGCATGTAGAAAACCTATAGCCTATGGCTACAGGGAATTGTTTCTGAATGACATGAGGAACCATTTACATTCTACAATATTGTATCATTTACAATTTATTTAAAAGCAGATTCTAGTACTGTTGACACATTATCTTAGATGTTGCTCCATAATAATCTCTGGGAATGAATAATTAATCAAAATAATAGACATTAAGCATTGCTCCATCTGAAGCAGCATGTAATCCATCATATGGTAAAATAGATATAATGTAGAATTGAACTGCTAAAAGAACAAACTCATTAAAGAAAGAAGAATGTGGAAATGTAACAGACAGGAGGCATTTAAGTAATAATATGATAAATAATGTTCAAAGAAATCACCCATCAACCAAACTCTGACATTTTGAATTTTGTGACAATGCAGTACTTAAAGTAAGTGAAGGAAATGCCTCTGCTTTGGCAGTTACTGACTGTGGGAGCATGCCCTAATGCACATCAATTTCCAATTACCTACCCTCTCTAACCAATCTGTGGTAAACACAATTTGTATTTGACCACTGAATACAACTGACAGGCCTTGCTGTATTGGTCAATCAGCTTCACTTAGACTGGGAGATGAATTTTCTATTAGCCTCATTACTGATGAATTACATGGACCAGCTGCTGCTAAAATAGTTTATCAGCAGAAGGAGGAAAGCTTGTCCTGGTAAAACTAGGTGAGTCGTTTCACAGACCTTAAGGAAAACACTGTAATTATGAAATAAGATTGAAAATTATTAAAGCCATTGGTAGTCCTGTTATGCAACATAGTATCCAGATTGTCCAGTAAGTTGTCCTCATTTTTTTTCCCTACCAGGAGAGAAGATGGGTCTGTCCATCAACGTGTTGCTCACCCTCACTGTGTTCCTGCTGCTGCTGGCTGATAAGATCCCAGAGACTTCACTTGGTGTCCCCATCATTGTCAACTACATCATGTTCACTATGATCCTGGTCACATTTTCCGTCATCCTCAGTGTGGTCGTCCTAAACTTGCACCACCGCTCACCCAATACCCACCAGATGCCCATGTGGGTCCGAAAGGTGAGCGCCCTGATTTCTTTAAGGCATGTGAAGGCAACAAAACTACATGGTCATGGTTAAGAAAAAGATCAGGGTTAGGGTTAAAAAAATGAAGAATTGAATCAAAACACCTATTGGGCACTGATATGAAGGTCACATAGTGCATGATGTTAGAATGTAACATATTTACGTACCAAAGTTATTTTAGAGGTTAACTTGAAAGTGCTTCAAAATTGATTTTAGGTGTCACACGGGACACTAAAAGGATCTAAACACCGGCCGCCTAATTGAAAGTCTGTCTGTTGACCCAGCCAGCCAACCTGTCCTCCTCCTTCTGCTGACTGTGATGTTTGTAATACTAACTATAGCCCAGTGCTAAAGCTAAAAGAAGACCACACCTCCACCAATGTAGTAAATGGTGGCCTTTCTTAAGTAAAGTAATGTTAATTTTTATCAGACCTATAGGCAACACTAGTTTCAGTGGAGGCAGACTTGTATCGGGTCCACACAGTCCTCAACAACCTGAATGTCATGTTATACCATTAACCTTCATCAGTGGCTGTTGCCCTCACTGTACATTACGTGAAGCTAATTACAGGCCTGAGCAGCAGCTCTATACTTTGCTCCAAAGTCCTGTCACGCTTTTGGAGAACAATCACCTCTGAAAGGCTTATACACAGGTGATTTGCATGGTTTAATGGAACTAAACTGCTTGGTGCTGGATTGATGGGAGAGGAGAACATTATAGGTTCTGCTTCTTTTCACTCCCACTCTTGTGACGATCAGTGTCATGAAATATGGAAAGATGTATGCACAGATCATCAGCAGTGGCAATTTTAAGGATGTTAGGGATATTTTTCTTCTTCTTGACTTCAGAACTCCTTGTGATGCAGCGCAAAATGCAAAAAGGCACAGATATCATGTGTATGTTTTATGGAATGTCTGTGATGAACCTCAAAATCCAAATAAATGATCTAATTTTAAGTAAATCTAAATCACTACTGCAGAATTGGCATCCACCCATACTAAATCAATAATTATAATCTGAAACTATAGAAACATTGACTTTTCTTCTTCTTTTATTATAGTTCTTATGCTTCTAATGGCACCACTTTCATGCTGGGCGTGCAGCCATACTATTTTTCAAATTAATTTTCACAACTACAACCACAAAGAAGTTGGGATGTTGTCTAAAAAATGTAAATAAACCAGAATGTGATCATTTGCGTATCCTTTTTGATGTAGATACCTGACAATTCATATTTGTCCTATTTGGGTACATAACACTGATGCCTTTAGTTCAAACAACATGCGTGCAGTCTATGTAAGTCCTGATGTACTGTGGAAAGCACAGTAAGGGAGATAAGTGATCTGTGTGTTTGTTGTGTCAACAATAGTGATGTCAGATTGATTTAGTTAGTTTAGAGCTATGGGATGTTATTATATCCATATCTGCTCACTACATCTTAGCCTTTCTTATCCCCGGTGTGTATAAGCTATAGGTCATCATTTCACTTCTATTTAAAATACAAACATTATCAGTTATTGAATCAGCACTGGCCATGAGAAGAGGGTAATTATAGGTTATTGATATTCATTGAAAACTGAGGTAATTGTAAAGATATTCTGTGCTGCAGAGGTGAAGATTTGTGTGAAAGAAATACAATTCAGAATGAGTCTTTTCTCCATATTTGAAGCACACGTAGGTGAAATTGTCCCTTGACTGGTTGGCAAACGAATACAAACACAAGGTGGTAATTTTCGTTTTGGCATTTTAATTAATTTCTCATCATTTAATCATACTGTCTGTATCTATTGTTGCAGTCAACAGTAGTCACATTTTAATATGCAGAGTGTCAAACACTGTGGAAGTACTTGAGCACCGTGTCTCAGAGCTCCCTGTGTTTGGCTGCTCATTGTTGCTGTGATCATGTCACTATGTGTGACTCACTGCTCTGCTGTCCCACACAGAGAGTGTGTCTCTGGGAAATATAACAGGTGCTGCAGCATACTGGGAAATGAGAGGAGAGAAAGAAAGGTCGCAGAAGAACATGGACAGATTTGATTCCGAATGACGGCTAAGTCATCCTTTTTTCTTTGAAGCTACGAGTCAAGTCACCTCACGTTACATTCTCTATTGTAGCTGCAGTTGATCCTTGCCAGGGGGCGATTATTGACATCCATCTGTCAATACAGGCAAGCCAAGAGTGATTTCAAAAGAAGGATATCTAAGCACTTCAAAGTGCAGATAAAAGAGCCATTAACAGAGGCAAACAGTATTTATGATATTGATCTAGACTAACATTTGCTCCAATGGTTTGCCTTTTTTATTATCAAGTCTAATTCTTCGGATATTCCTTTGAAAGGCAGTTCCAAGTCTGACAGCCAAAAGGTAGTTTTATCTCTATTTTAATTACACACATCTGGGAGCTGCCCAAAACAAGAACAGGTCTTTACTTAAGAGCTCCGCTGGAGTATCCAGAGTTTATGTTCTTCGCTCAAGGACACCTTGAGAGTAGACGTTGAGGAATTGGAAAGCATTATCCATTTGGTTTCCCCACCCACTTCATTCAGCAGCAACTGTTCTCAAAGGTTATCTCACTGCTAAATTCCACATTTTGACTCATTTCTCACTCTTAATAGGCAAATACAGGGCAAGTACATTTCAGCTGTCCCATAAATCACAAAACAGGAATCCAAACAAATGGATTTTTATTGCCAGGAAAGACGGTGGAGGTCTGTGAGAGCCAACAGGCTATTGACACAAAGTGGAAAGTACTGAAAAATGACATTCTCACTTTGGTCTTGGGTCAGAGAAATATACATAAATGGGTTTTCCATTCTAATTTGAACTCAATTCCGATCAAATCAGAAGAAGTGGCTGAAGGCAAAGAAACTGACTGTACTGTAAGTTACTGAGAGAACTAAACTGCTTTTCACCTTTCCTTTCACATAGATCTTCATCCACATGCTGCCTCCATATCTGGGCATGCTGCGGCCCAAAGTAGAGACCCCCCTGTCCCTGGAGACCATGCCTCGCCGAGAGAAAAAGATGGTCCCCATCAGCAAGGTGGCTGACGAATACTTCATACGCAAGCCTGACTCATCCATTTTGTTCCCCAAGCCCAACAGGTGAGACCAGACTTGCTCTGTGGTCTAGGGTCATTGTATGGAGAATTGCATTGGGTATGGAAAGCCGTTGAGCATTTTTTTTCCCTTGACATCAGTTTCAACCCCCAGTTTGGTCAATGTCAACACTAGTTGAACAAAAACTCCTACAAGTCACAGTTTTTCAGCAGCTGGGGGTACTTTTGAGTTTTCAAATAGAGGCCTTACTGGTGATATTGGATGCTGCACTAGAAGCACTAAAGTCCAAACTTCTGGCTTTTGGGAACAATAAAAAAAATCCACAAGCATTCCACAAAGCTCTTCCAGATATCAGACCTTTGCTCTTTCTTCTCTTTCATGTGACAGATGACGTTAAGGCATGATATCCTCTATGACCTCATATGCAACAGAACGCCTAAAACTTTGATTTTACAGCTTGATATCCAGTTGTAATGCATAATCCTCTGTCATCCTTAAGAAGGCAGTGGAACGTTTAGATTAAAATTGAAGGGGCATTATGCTGAAAAAGTGGAAAACTCAGCTAGTTTTTTGGAGCAGCCTTTAATATGACATATAGACGTTAGAATCCACCCAACACCTCCACTGAATCCCAGACTGATGAATACCTGCGTCGAAGCTGTTGAGCTTGGAGTTGGATTCGGGCCAAAGTTGGCAAACACATAGGTGAAAAACCATTCCATCAGTCAAACCCTGGTGTCATGCTAGGTGACCTTGCTCGGGTGAATTTGGTAAAACGAAAAACTGTATGTCCTGAGATTCAGGTACTGTTCAGCCTCCCTGCTGCTCTATTAATACCAAAAATCTTTCTCACAGTCTGTAGTCATTCCCTCTCTATCCTTCACCTCCTGTGAGAACTGAAATATGTCTAGAGGGAAAGACTGGAGGCGGCAGAGAATCGTTGCTAAAATAATAATGACCTGCACAAATCGACTCTGACACATTAGAGCGGGACGCTGCGTGTCTGGGTGAAAGAACGGGTGACGATGGAAGGAGGGGAGGGTGCTCTATTAGAGCGATTTGATGAGACAGCAGTATCTCAGTGAGCCCACACGTACGCACACATTCACACACACACACCTTCTTAATTGGGTTTAGTGCATGTCTTGGCACCAGACGCAGCCAGTTTTAGTTGAATTAGTCTCCTGAATAGTCATTTACTTCTCGCTGATGAAGTGCTACTTTGAGCCACACAGGAGGGGAAAGGGAGGAGGGGTTAAAAGGCCAAATTGTTCCTCTCTCACTCTGTCTACCTCCCTCTCTTATCTCTCTCCCTCTATCTGATGAGGCTCCACCTCTCATAGGTCACAGCCTCTTCACCTGCCACACTCACAGTAGCAGCAGCAATGGCAGCGCTGCATTGTAAACCCCCAAATTGCTGCACTGAATACCAAACAGCTCTATACGCTGCCCTGGCCGTCAGGTTACACTCCACTTTTAATGTTTTCAGGTTAGAGACACAGTGCCATACTGCCCTCTGGTGGCGTGCTACTTGGCCTGCAACTAATTTGATTTTTTTTTTTTTTTTCATGAGATCTAAAAAATATAAGGTGTTTCATATTTGAGGTGTTTCATAAGAAAACAGATGTTTCGAAATGGCAGATGTTGTGCAAGGAGAAAAGTGTTTGGTCAAGGTCGTGGCAAGGACCAATAGCAGAAGAGTTTTTGGGACTTTGTTAAAGGGGAATACTTTTCAAAATAAAATAAAAAAACATTATCTTACTGTCAGTCCTATGTGTAATAATAACACCTGGAAAATAGAACGGAAAATAAGTATAAAAGGCCTAGAAACACATGCAGTTAGACAGTCAACCGTGAGTGGAAGAGAAAACAAAGGTAAAAGTATTACCTGAACCTTACAATGTCAGCATATTACAGTCCAATTTAAAGCTGGGGTAGGTAGTTTTCCGAGCATTAGCATTTTTTTTTATCTCCAACTCTTATCCTCTCCATCCTGTATTAACACACGTTTTATAGCGTTTATTGTCATATTGTCTTTTTGAGGAGTCCGTCTCCCTTGTTTTTGCAGTGTAGAAAGTTGTGTCTAATCTTTATAGACAACCTACTGCACTGGCTAGGTGAGCACATTTCACCTCCAAATCCAAAGTCAATGCCCTGTTGGGAATTTTGGTTTGAGATTAGTTCAATCACAGTCTAGAGAGTGACTGGAAACATGGAGGGAAAGAGATGAAAAAATGATGACCAAAACTACAAATATACATAATAAGCCAGAATTATCCTTCAATTTCAGAGGCAGTGTATTTTTCAACCAATCATTTTAGCTGTGGCGTCCTGCAGGGAGAGGCGTGCTGCATCACGGCTTTAAGCTATAGGAGTATTAGAGTTCTGTCGGATGCTCTCCTGAAAGTAGCCAATGGAAATCCATATGTCATTGCTCAAGGACAATGTAAGTTAATGCAGAGAAATGAACAGGGAAAAAGTGAATGCTTTGAGTTTCTTCATTAGCCGTATGTTATAGCAAACTCTCTGTGGATTCTGTAGAAATAATAATATGATCTGTCCTCTCACAAATAGAATTGATACAGTCAGGGGTTTTGTGTTATACTTGGTCTGGTATGACCGGTAGCTTGTTCTTTGTTCTGATTTGAACAAAGAATGAAAACAACTTTGACCCACAGTTCGACCTGTCATGTGTAAAGTTGTGAGTGACAGCAAAGTTTGGAGAGTTACGAAGACACCCACAGCAACCACTGGCACGCCATCGCAGCTGACGGTTGGTAACTGAGGGCAACAAGTAAACACAGAAACGTGCACACAGACACATTCGCATACAGAGGGTTTCTAAGCCAGAGCAGCCCACTCAGCAGATGCAGAGCGGTGACTCCCACACTGGCACAGCGAGCCCAGGGAGCTCCTCTGACCTTCTCTTTATTCCTCTCTGAATGACAGAAAAGTGCAAAGGAGATGTGCAGCCGGCCTCATAAACGCTTTACTATTTTACAGCTTTTAATTAGTCTCGATCGACACGTTCACACGCACGTTGCTACATTCTGCAAGCCTGTGCGGGTTTGTTCAGTTTGAATGTCAACACTTTATGTGCACTCCATTTCTCATGAATTATTTGTAATGTAAAATGTTGGATTTTATGGATATTTTCCTGCAAATGTAATGTAATGTTTGTGCATCTTGTCATTCAGGTATCAGCCAGAGGGTATGTGTACCGATCTGAGGAAGTTCATTGATGGTCCCAGCAGCTACCTGACACTACCTGATGAGCTCAAGTCAGCTATAGACGCCATTACATATATTGCTGAGGCTCTGCAGGCTGAGAAGGACTATGAAGCTGTAAGTTTGTCAGTCTGTCTGTCTGTCTGTCTGTATTAGCTTTAATGGTATTCCATCTGTTCTTTTTCACTCTGATATTCCTTTTTAAAGGCCATTTGGTTCTTATTATAATCTTATCTGCCCAGTTGCCAGCAGTTGGGTTGAAAATGTAGGTTTTGAGGTGGATGCGACCAACCAACCTAGAACTTTAAACCGAGGGACTCTTTGTGATCTGTTATTGGAAGTTTTGTCCAGAATTAGTTTTTTAAGTCGAACCCTATCATTTTCACTTGACCTTAACCAAGTGGTTTTGGTGTTTGAAAGCTGCGTCATCACATGTCACAATGAGAACGGCATGTAACATCAAATACCAACATTTGTTCTTGCAACTGGGTTTATCTTGTGGGATCCATCGATTGGTTTCTGAACTCTGTCCTGTTTTCTTTTTATGCTTTCTGTCTTTTCCCACCCTCCCTCCACCACTCCTTTCTTATATCCACTTCATTCTTCCCCTTCTTCCTCCTCCCATTCTGTTTCATATATCCTCCCTTCCATCAATCAACCGCATCCTCGTACAGCTGAAGGAAGACTGGCAGTACGTGGCCATGGTGGTGGACCGCATGTTCCTCTGGATCTTCGTCGTCTTCACCACTGTGGGCACCCTGGCAATCTTTGTTAATGCTAGCTTCAACATAACACCCACAGACCCCTTCAAAGCTAACTGAAGCAGCAGGACATTTGGTTTTATTGAGCTATACCAAATCCTGATTTATCATCACAAGAAAAGGGGATGAAAAAAATCACTGTATTAAACTAACAAATGATTCTCTGAGTGTAGTTCACCATGAGCCAACAATTTATAAACTCTCATATGTACTCCAGGCAAGAAACTTCGTCTACTGTCATCAAGCACTGCCAGTTTACTTATCTTTCTCTGACCGGCAATCCCAAACTACCTCAATATGTTACTTTGCTATTACAGTCCTAACCTTTAGCTACACCACTGCTTCGGGATAAAAAAAATGTAACAAACAAGGTCAATTTTTGGACATAAAGCAGATAAATGCAAAAGAATGAACATCTTGAGGTTTCCTTCGCACCTGACATATGTATAAATGCATAAATCTAATTTAAATGTGTGTTTTTCAGAAAGCTGTCCTTATGAACAGTTCATATGATTTCACATTGAAGATAATGCAGTGGAATTCATTGACATCCCATAGCATTTTGTCCAAGCAGACACATAGGTCACCAGTTAGGTGAGTGAAGGGGATGATGGCCCAAACCTCGGGTCTTTCAACCAGGATACTGATGTTAATGTTCCATTGTTTGAAGATACACAAGTGTTTTTTAAGCCTAACCCTTTTCTTTTTTTGTAACCCTAAGGAAGTGCTTTTGTTCCCAAAACCTAACCATATTACAGAATAATCAATAGGATTTAAACAGCTATTGTGACATACTGTACAACAGTGGTTGTCGCATGTCAACAACATGTTGCGGCCATGTGTTAAAAATGTCTTTCATAGGATATTGTACAAATTGCACTGCAAAAGTTTTCGTAGGAAATTACACAAACCACTCATGATAATATGTTGTTTTTAATGTATTAGCTACAGTAAGACTCTAGAGACTGTGTGGATCCAGAGATGGATATTCATATGTGATGTTCACACATAAACACCAAACAAACCAGATGCTATAATGAGCAAGCTGTATGCCTTTCATTTCCTTGTGTCAGAATGTGCCGGAGTGTGGCACATGCTTTGTGGATATTTCTGCAGCCATAGTAATCCTCTTTGTATTTTCAGCACTAGTGTATGTGTGCCTTTGCATGAAGGCTATTCTTATGTCGGAGTGCGGAGCAGCATGCCAACTCAATTCACCAGCTGCACCAATAGTCTGTGGAATTCCCATTATATAGGAGACCTGTGCCTCTCAATGTCTCACTTTCTGGCAGACACACACACACCACATGTCCTTTTTATCTCATGTAACATGAAAACACACCTGCCCTTTAAACTTGTGCTCATTTTGTTTTTTTTT
>CAFUXE010000071.1:33387-54992 GCA_903364295.1 Serranus cabrilla | reverse complement strand
AAACTCATGAATTCTATAAGACCTCTCCATCACTATCGACAACACCTCACTGCTCCTGCCAAGAAGTTTGGTAATTCTTGACTTGCTTCGGCAACTTCATCTTGCAGGTTTTCACTCCACAGCATCTATAGAGCGGTGTGTTTCAGTCATTTTCATTTGAATTCCCTTACATATATTCGCTTTAATGGCTTAGAGGCCTGTTACGTCACACCATGTCAGCTTTGCTCTGCTGAATTATGTCTTTTCTGATCTACAACCTGCAATTTATTATTCTCTCTTTATTTAGCTTGTCAGGAATGCTGTGCCTATCACTAGAAAAATGCCAGGGCCACTTCTAATCTAAACAATTGCTCGTTTTACTTTTCAACCTATCCTCTCTCAATGATTCCAATGATATCTTGCAAAAAAAAGTCATGCATCATTTTTGTACTCTTCCTGCACCGGCCCAAGTTCTTGCAAAATAAACACAAAAGGTTTTTGTTTATTTTACCAATTTATCCACCCCAACCACCTTTATATGCACCAAGACCAGTCTTCCAGGACATTTTTAAGATATCTGTTCTTACAGCTGCAAGGTATTCAAAATTGAAAAATTGACCATTGAACTCATCAAGTCAGTTCTGTTAAATTACATGAATTTGTGATTATTTGAAAAAAACAAACAAATAAAGTTTGACAACCAATTCTATTTGGTTGTCAAACAAACAATTATAACAAATATTGTTTGATTTCCAACATTATTACCAGACACAAAGCACCTCAATGGGAATAACTGAAAAATATGTGTGAAAGGACAAAAAACAGAAAACACAAGTAGGGGAAAAAGGTCAATTCAACGATCTAAAAAGGTAAACAAAGTAAAATGAGCAAGAGATGCCACTGATTAACCATTTCCACTCCCAACCACCACCAATCATTCTTGGACAACAGGGAAAGTCAACCCCCCAATAAACTCCGTTCTCCACTCCGCCCACTCGTTCTCCCCCCTCAAAATATCTCCATTGTCATAACCCATAGTTCATTGCCATTCCTTTACCCCATCCCACCCCCTCCACTTCCTCTTCCTCCCACCCACCGTCCGAACAACGCAAACCACAGATTGGCGAGCACCAACAGGTGCCTGCCCCACAGGCTTCCCAGTACAAACACATTCCGCCCTCTCGTCACTCCCAGCATGCGCGCCCAATCAGACCATGGTTTTACCCATGGAGCCATGGCCACAAAGAGACGAAGGGACGGGAGAGAGAGCTGAACAGTGTGTGCTGCTGATGGGTGCCAACTCGCAGCAATCCAACTGAAGGTGTGCACGTAGCTAAGAGCTAGAAAGGTGTGTCATTACAGGACGCTTCATCTAGATTCCAGACTAGGTTACAGAGGATTCAAAGTGCCTTTGAAGCAAAGAGTTGGGCTTTTGATTACACATAGAGTGTAAGATGTCATGACTGTCATGATTGGACAAATGAAGATGAGGATGATCATTCATGCGAGGATGAACACGTTTATTATATGCACCTGCCTTTGTCTCACTTTTACTGGTAAGAACATTTTACTTTTATTTATTTACTTACGTTTATCTTTTGCTCTTATTTCTGCAGTCAATTTTCTCTGTTTTAAATAGATAGACATAGATAGATAGATATACTTTATAGATCCCAAACTGGGAAATTACTGATAAGCTGATAAACTGATTTGTATGTAATTCATGTAGCATTTGTTGGCACTAACATCAAATACTCTTTAACTCTAAACAAACAGATATGTATTGGTCTACAGGCTCTTAGGTTAGAACATACACATTGAACTGTACAGTGAGCGAAAGAGATGGAGAGAGAAAAGGAAAACAAATATGTTTGAATGACTTTGACCTATGACCCCATATTCTTCTTTGGAAAACAAACAAATACCCTGTGCTTTTAGGCAACCTGTGGTGCAGTCTTACCACCCCTCTGTCCCTCCTAACACTACTACTTATTTCCTGTTAGACTGCCCAGAAGAGAAACCTTTCCAACTCAATTTACAAGCATGCATCTTAAAATGTAAGCATTTTTGCACTCGGGATAGCTACAGTAGATAACACACCTCACACGCCACATCTCACTGCGTTCTGCCAGTTCAGTTAAATTGGTATTGATTCCACCTGCTCTAGTTTTTGTTGATAAAATCATAATTAAAATCGATTCAGCGATCACTAGTTCTTATCTGAGCTCTGCTGAAGGGCTTTGACTTTGACCTTCTGATCCCTCAATGAACGTGGAAAAAACAAAGCTGCTCTGCACTGGTTGGTGACCCCCAAAGGGGTTGTGGTGGTGTATTGTTCCTGTCCCTTCTTCTACAGTTAGGACAATTTTACAGCTGTATTTCCCCAAAGAGAAGGGCTAACAGCAAGAGCACTGAGATAGAAGAGAGACGCAGGGAGGCAGAAGTCCTTATTCAGTATCCTATCAAAGATGTTTGTATTTTTCCACTTGAAAAACTCAAGACTGTCCTGTTCTGGAACATGTAATGAATCATATTAACACATCATTGTTTGTTAATCAGTCTATTTTTGTCCCCGATGGAGCTGGTATCCGAGACATCCCTTTGATCCCATTCCCCTGCTGCATATCAATTACATTAGCTCAGTCACCTTTGCTACCAATCGTACACCACCAGCACCTGGCCCGCTGACTGCTTCTTTTGCATGCCCTGTCTGTCCTTCTCTGTCTTTTTCACATGTTGTTTTGTCACATATTTGTCATGAAAGCCAGTCCATCATCGGTAGATATTTAAACACCCCTTTCCTGTGTAATATACTTCAAATGTATCCATTCCTTAGAGTAAATGATACATAATTAACAAACCCCAATTTCCCATTACTAGAATCTGAATCAGAGAGCTGAGTACCAGAACTCCCATACTGAGTATACATGGTATATTTTTAGCATGGGTCATCCCAGAGGGAATTGAACCCCTAACCACATCGGCCCGGCTCACTGATCTACAGAGAACAAACATCTAGTTGTCTGGGTTTCAGTAGCATGTGTCATGTGCTTTGGTTAGGCTGTATTATATCTCATGTAATAGCTTTGGTACATTTCACTAATCCTTGATTCAGCCCTGCTTTTGTTCTGCTTTTGTTCTGCTTTTGTTCATCTTAGTGTACAGCAAAAATGAGATGTATTTTTACATAAGCAGGGCCCTGAAGAGAAGCACCAGGTTTTCCATTAACTCCAACATGAAGACATCTGTTGTGTCATAGATGCTCAAACTAGTAGACATAAAGAGCACAATGTTCCATTTAGGTTTGGCAGGGGTGGTGGTGTATGGGTTTGGGTTTGGATGTTTGTTATGTTTTTGGTGTAAACCTGTGTGACTGTGTCCAGTAGTTTAGAATGGAAGAAGTTCCTGTGAATGAGAAATTAATTTCATCCATGTATCCCAACATCCTCCTATATGGAGTTGCATTCATTGAATGAAAAGTATGATGATTTTGGGTCATGTTGGTTCCCCTATCATCATTTTCTGCCTCTTTGCATCCATCTTCCCATTCAGGAGCGTCAGAAACAGAACGTAAGCTCCATAAGAAACTGTTTCAGGACTACAACATGAAAGTCAGACCAGCTCGTTACTGGGAGGAGAGGGTGATGGTTCGAGTGGGGATGACCCTCTCGCAGCTCGTCAGCTTGGTAAATACAAATACATACAAACGTGAAAATGTACAGTATCCTTTTTTATTATCCTTCATGTGTCAACATGGTTCTATGAAGTTATGAAAAAGACACACACCATTGGCGAGATCACTGCCGGGTGCGAACCCTTTTAGTTTCAATAGAGCTGGATTGAAAGTAACAGCAATGTTTTACACAAAGAGATATAGTGGCTTCACTAATGTACCTTCTCTTCTCTTCTTCTGTCTCTCTATCCGGCTACAGAACGAGAAGAACGAAGAGATGACAACTAACGTGTTCATGAATCTGGTATGACCATGAAAACATTCATCTTCATCCCCACCGCACGCTCTGATACTCCGACTCCCGTCTCCTCCCTCTCCGCTGCTCTGTCCTCAAATGGACTTGTCACTTTTTATAACCACAAATTATTTCTTGCTTTATCTCTCTCATTCTCTGACTCGCTCTTTCATTTCTGTCCCTGGCCCTGTCTAATTAGAATTCAGGACCGTTTGAGTGTTTGTGACAGTTGTGTGTGTCTAGATCAGTGGGATTCAAATTACTTATCAAAGACAGGAGGAACCAGGATATAGATGACAGAGACATCAGGGCACCGTAGTTATAATTTAACCTCTTGTCTGCTCTGCTATGGATGTTATTCACTTTCTTTCTTTTTCCCAGGCATGGACAGACTACAGGTTGTCATGGAAACCAGAGGAATATGACAACATTACTGTTTTGAGGATTCCTCCCAACAAGGTGTGGCGTCCTGACATCTACCTCATAAACAAGTGAGTGTCCTATTTGCAGACAATTTGCTAACAATGCAAACAGACACTAGCAGTGTGGCTCTAGAGGTGGCAGTGATAGTAGGTCGGTCTAACACTAGTTCACAGTCAGAACGGAAACATAACTATTGGATGGATTACTATGACATTTTGCACTGACATTTATGGTCCCTACAGGATAAAATCTAATTACTTTAAGTGCCAACATGAGAGTGACATTTGTGGTTTTGAGTGAAATATCTCAACAACCATTGGCGGCCTGCCATGAATGTGTTACCAAAATTCATGTTCCCCTCAGGATGAATAGTAAAATTTTTGTGATTCTTTGACTTTCATCTAGCACCATCACCAGGTCAAAGATTTGTCCAGTACTTCAGTTTATACTACAGACATGGATGGAGTCTCCCTGACGACAGCCATAGCCACTGTGAGGCTGTGTATCTTGGCCATATCTGACTCCACCTAACTCTCACTTTGTTTATACAAAATACCTGCAAAAATAATGATATTCCGTAACTCCAAACCCCACCATTATGTATTTTGTTTCTTCCTACCCCCAAATCAAGCCTGAGTTTGTGCCTTTATCAATAGCAGGAAAATTATTTGTTTTATTTGTTTTATTATGTTATGCTTTCCATGTTTTCTTTTGATATGAGTTGGTAGTGTGGGTATTTCTTTACAATAGAAGTGGCAACACAAGAAACGACATATTTAAAAAGCAAAAGTCCCTTTGAAAGTACTTTATTCATTATACTTAAGAAAGTAACTAGTTAGTCTTAAAATAAACTTTCCTCGACACTGTTGGTACGTGGTGTACTTTGTGAAGTGGTTACTTTAGGGACCAATATTTAGAATAAAAACTGAATATTCTCTTTCTGATTTCTCCTTCCAGTAATGACGGCCAATTTGACGTGGCTCTGTACGTCAACGTCTTGGTTTACAATGATGGGACAGTCAACTGGCTTCCTCCAGCCATATACCGCAGCTCCTGTTCTATAGAGGTATTGTCTTTAAGAATCACATTATACCACTGTTACGGCAAATAGTGAAAACTCTCAAAAATTCTCTTTAAAGATATAGGTAGCAGTTTGTGATCTCCTCCCCTACAGGTGTCGTATTTCCCATTCGACTGGCAGAACTGCAGCATGGTTTTCCGCTCGTACACCTATGACGCCTCTGAAGTGGACCTGCAGTACTTTCTGGATGATGACAGCAAAGAGATTCAAGAGATTGTTATAGATGAGAACGCTTTCACTGGTTGGTGCCTACAGTAACTTCCTTCAGAACCTGTCATCCTGTTTTCTGCATGTCCCAAGGATTGAGAATAATAATCAAACACATTATTTTCACCTTTTCTCCACAGAAAATGGAGAATGGGCCATCTGTCACAAACCTTCCAGAAAGAACGTTAAAGAGGACCTGTACGAGGACATCACCTTCTACCTCATCATCGAGAGGAAGCCTCTTTTCTACATCATCAACATCATCGTGCCCTGCATCCTCACCAGCGTGTTGGCTATATTTGTCTTCTACTTGCCTCCTGGAGCAGGTCAGCACATTTAAAATGTTTTGACACTGTGACTACACATCACAGCCAAGATGGGGTGTAGGAAGAGAGAGTGCCCCCTTGGTACAGTCAGTGTCTAATGTCAGGACAAAAATCATGTGTCTAATACAGACTACTTAAGGGCAAGGAAGGAATTTATTGATGTATTCTGAAAAGTAACATTGCTGAGTAAAGATTTCTTTGGAAAATATAGATTTAACAAACATAATCAGGACTTATAGACAATTGCTGAATGTTTGTAGCATAAACTTTATTTAGGTCATCTGTAATCTGATTCAGCACATGAATGCAGAATCTATTGGCCAATAGCCAATTGGTTCTGAGATTTGGTAATCTGGTGCTAAATCAGTAGATTCTCTTCATTATCTACAATTTTTAAAGATAGAGCCAATTGCATGTTTCTCCTTAATGTCTCACAGTGAATCTCCATCATGTCGTTAAAGTTTACCTTTTTGACATGAGACAGAAGTCAACAGAGTAATATGTGCGGCTTTGCTGTTATAATTGCTTCTCCCTATTATCTGCAGGAGAGAAGATGACTCTCTCCATTTCCGTCCTCATCGCTCTGACTGTCTTCATGCTCCTGCTGGCTGACAAGGTCCCTGAGACTTCCCTCGGCATCCCAATTATTGTCAACTACGTCTTGTTCACCATGATCCTGGTCACTTTCTCTGTCATCCT
Source organism: Serranus cabrilla (assembly GCA_903364295.1). Classification (NCBI taxonomy): domain Eukaryota; kingdom Metazoa; phylum Chordata; class Actinopteri; order Perciformes; family Serranidae; genus Serranus; species Serranus cabrilla. Next base: position 48,309 of record CAFUXE010000071.1, on the reverse strand, counting down.
CAGTGTAGTCGTCCTTAATCTACACCATCGGACACCCAGCACACACATCATGCCAAACTGGGTTCGAAAGGTGAGGTTTAACAATTTAACTGCGGTTCCATTGAAACCATCTTAATTACTCTGAGGAACTTGCATTAACTGATTTTCCAAATGTACAGGTATTCATTCATATCCTGCCCAAGTACATCGGCATGATGAGGCCAAACCCAGAGGAACCTCTTTTAAAGGAGGAGTCTAGTGATGATTCACCTGTCCTAAGCTTCAATGGCAGGCGGCCTGGAGGAGAGTACTTCTTTCGCAAGATCAACCCTGACCTCGTCTTACCCTGGAGAGGCAGGTAAGGAACCCAAACATCTGTCACCCATACTGTCAGAAGCTTTGAGACACAATGTGGTCTCTCCCAATTTCTCACCGTTGTGCTGTTGAGGGCATGATATGCTTTGGCATATTTTCTCTCTTTGTCTTTGTTTTGGTACTTGTGACTTTTGGTGTATATTATTTGTCTGCTTCCATTTACCTGGCAGTCCTTAAACAAACCTGTCCATGTTTTGCAAGCAGTGCAGAATAATAACAAATCATTTGTATTGACCGTTGCCACACTAAAAAGTGCATTTTGTTTTTCTTTTTAAGAGCACTTGAGCACTGTAATATATCATTGCTTTTCATCACCTGAGTGCAAAGAAAACAAAACCACTAAATACTGAGAATGAGTCAATGTAATGGCGGTGTTGGAAAAGAGATTGAAGCTTAAGCATTATGTGACTGTGTGTGTGTTGGCTTAGACACCCAAGATAAACCAAGCTCTTTTGTTGAGTTATTGAGGTAGATGCAGTAAACTGCCAATACGGTTATAGTGCCTATATTCTTACCTGTCAGAGAGTGTTAAACACTAGAGACCTGAAGTAATACCCATCACAGTCATTCATCCTCCTTCTAGGCTAAGATGTGCTGATCCGGATATTACACTAGCAGAAAGCCATTTCTATTAATGTTAATAAAATCCAGCACAGGCATGAATCTTCTTTTAAGAGTGTGCCAAAGTGTGAATTTGGGATCTGATGCCAGGGTACCTATTATAGTAAAGTACACAGTGTGCTAGACTTGGCAGAATTACAGCCATCACCACAGCAGCTCGGAGAATCTGTAAAGACAGTAACAGTATGTACACTCATTCAGTTTCACATATTTATACCATATTTAACACAGGCACATGAAAGGTACAGTGACACATGAAAAAGAGGGATTAACGATTCGGCTGGATAACATCGAATGGAGTAGACTGTCATTTAAAATGATATTGGAATTGAAGTATACAAGTATACTAGTCTATTGTGTTTTCTTAAGTCCTGATTTCTGATTTTTTGTGCTGGTTCAAGATATGTAGGTTCCAAACACCATTTAACAACCCAGCGGATTGTTGTCACTTCGTCATTTGGTTCAGCTCGTTAAATATCAATAAGCAAATTTTTGCATGATAATGTGAAGATAACCTGCTAAACATCAGCACTGTGATCTTGTTAGCATACCCACATAAGCATTAGCTCAAAATACAGCTTAATTATACGTTGGCTGCATAGCTCACTAAGTTCTGAATGGGCGTGTATATTTGTGGATCCTATGTACCCAAGGTCCTATTTTTCTCTGGTCCATGTTCCCAAGTTTCTGGGGTCCCATGTCCCAAGGTCCTATGTTTCCAGGGGCATATGTTCTCAAGATCCTATGGTCTCTGGGTCCTATGTTTCCAAGGTCTTATATTCTCTGGGTCCTATATTCCCAAAGTCCTATGTTTCTAGGGAACTATGTATCCAGTATAATATGTTTACAGGGTCCTATGTTCCAAACATCTTATCTTGAGGATTGACATGAGGATTTCTTTTTTTCTGCCATTTTGGGTGCAGTGAGCTCTTGTCGTTGTGTTTCTGTACAGGCATTTCAGATATCCCCTTCATCAAGCAGTGTATACAGGACTGTAATGTCTTTGTTCTAATTTCTGTTGATGGAATTGAAGTTTCTGTATCCGGAGCTCCTCTGTCTGTTCTTTGTTCTGCTCGACCCTCTGTACAAACACTGGGTACTTGGATCAAGAAGACATGAAGTTTTAATGAGCTAAGCATAGGATGAGTCACTATAACTGTATATCATTCTGTTTTCTACCATGCTGCTTCAAGCTGTACTGTCACTCCAACCATGCTGGCTTCACTCTGGCTAATCTACCAGTAGGCCTCGGCCTTGCCACCCAGCCTTGGCATCATAAACAGCTCCACAGTCCTCCGAACCAGGCCCTTTGCTGGGCATCTCTCATCCCGTTCCAAAGGCATCATATTCAGCCCCAGCTAAGCCCCACACCCGCGCCCACAGTCGCCAGGACTAAGCCTCTGTTTAGTTTGGACATTAGGGGGTAATCCCACAGAAAGGAGGTGGGGGCAGGATGAGGAATAGATAGGGGTGTATGAGTGAAAGGGAAGACCAGTGATGAGTGATCGGGGCAAAGGATGGATTTTGTTGGTTTTGATGTGGAGGAGATGTTGATCGGATACCATCATCCAGTCTTTGTTGTGTGCTCTTTTCATTAATTCATCCCCCCTTTATCTTGTTATTCTGTCAGAGGGCTAGTTAGAAGCCCGGTGCTGCTAGAATAAACACATTCATGAGAATTATCTGCATGTTTGGTGATGCTTGCATGTGCGTATCCATATAGTTGTATCTCTGCGTGTGTAATAGTCTTTGTTTCTGCGTATATCAGCCATTGGTGTGTGTTTCAGTAAGTACACAGTTAGTATTATGAATCTCTTACTCAGTATACGCATAGGTAGCCATAGCACACCCTAATATGTAACTGTGTAAAGGTGTTTGTGTGTCTATGTGTCATAGTGAGAGGGGCTCCATGTATCTGCAGAAATGAATACAAGCCGTGGAATGCGAATGGCATGCAGCGTGTAGAGCACCACATAGCTCAGCCCTGAGCTGTGGCCCCACCAACACACACACACACACTCTGACACACAACCACCATTCCTACAGGAGCTCTTGCTCACTCATTTTTATTGTCCTGCAGTCCATCTGTTGTCACGCAGTCTCTCAGGGCGCAGGACTCTGATAACTTGTTCCTTCACTGACGCCTTCCCCTCTCTGGAGCCGGAGCTTCTGCACATCATGAACACAATGTACGCCCCATATACACTGCATACATGGACTGCATGTGCCGTAGACATGTCCTGAAGTGCCAATCTGACAGGTGCATTGCAGTGTCGAGCCAGACTGCTTCAGGAGGTGACACATAGAGCTGTCTTTATCTTCTTAATAATGTCTTTTATATTCTAATCAAAAAGCAAATTATTTGATAACCAAGCACAGTTAACAAGCAGATTGATGTAGGTGCATTAGTTCCCAACCGATACTGGACTTCAATGCTGATATTAATATGCTATATATAAGCTGTTATACTATAAATACATGTCACATTTCCATTTATTTCATTTATGTTATAATGTATGTGCGAAATGGGCTACAGAGTTTAAGTTGGCTCTGTTATGTTACGAAGGGTAAATGTTGATGCCAGTTGTGTTTTGACACATTTCTTGTCCACTGTGTTGAATGACACTATAGTGTTGACATTGCAATGAGGGCAGCTTTTTGTTCTCATTCCATGCTGCTTGCCAACAGAGTGGACTCAGTGGGGCAGGAGAGTGGCTTGCAATAAAGATGAAACAATAACGATGTATATCTGTCATAGGCTAATATTGATATATCCATCGAGCTCTAGTTCAAATTGAATTATCTGTCGAGGACTAATATATTTTGATTATTTATGACTGACTGACTGATTATGACTTATCAAACCTATAAGGTTTGCTTTTACTGACGTATGTTAAAAATGTAGATGTGATTCATGAACATGCAAATCATTACATCATACGTAGTACTGTTGCTTTTTACGTTAGGCTTATATGTTGTTCTGTGTCTTGTTGACATGTAGGCTATGCTGCAGGTGCAATGTTGATGGATTCATTAGGTTGTATTGCAACTGACTCATAAATTCTGTCAGATGGCAGCAGAAACCATAATACTAGTTTTTACTATGGACTGTATAAAAGAAGTGGATGTAGTTGCTGTGATGTCAGCCATTGGTTTGGCTCAAATTTGGCATTTGGGCTGTTGCCATCTTGTTTTTGCAGGCAGATTTGACCATATTTGGGTGAGAGGGTGGGGCTGGGGAGGAGCAGGCTAAAGTTATGAGCTAACTCTAGCACCTCCTAGCTAGCTTGGTGAGAAAGGTGTATATGTACAGTTGCAAGAAAAAGTATGTGAACCCTTTGAAATGACCTAGATTTCTGCTTTCATTTGTTATAAAATATGATCAAGTTAGTTTCTTTGTGATCATTACAGTGGAAAATAAGACATAAAAATGGACCATTACAAAAAGAGTTAGATACAGTGTTCAGCTGACATTGAGGCTATGCAAAATACATGTATGTTTTACAAGAGGTGAGGGGTGAATGGAGTGATGGGAGCACAGGGCAGCAGGAGGAAGTGGAATTTCTAACAAATAGTTAACACCCTATTTAAGTGTTGGCCTCAACCCGTGGACCTGTGGTCAGACACGAGTTTCTGTGACCTGACCTGCTATAAAAACAGTGTATACTGGTGGATCAAGTACGAATAAATATATTAATAGTGAGTATAAAAAGCATCTTTTAATTTCCATCTGATCATCTGGTTGGTTAATAAGGACTGAGAGATAGGGTAAAGTTGTATCTCATATCATTAATAGCAGTATTTGTCAGTAAAAATGTAAAGCAGAAAGCAGAATAAATGGTCAAACTTGGTTTATATGTTTGAAAAAGTAATTTTCAAAATTTTCTTATCTCTGTTATATAGACATATTAATTCATTACTGATATAGTTACTCTGACCAAAAACAGAAATGCATTATAAAATAATTCAATCCAATTCAATTCAATTCAGAAATAGTAGTAACATAATTATATTATTGTGTAGATTGTTTAAATGCCTCACATATCATTTCATTTTATTTTTTTTCATGGTTGAGCACTTACGCACAAAAGCATGAAGGCACTACAAGAACGCTGTCAAGAAGACTCTCTCTGCTCATATGTTTTGGTTTATGGAACAGCTGTGTGAAGGGAAGAATGACGGGGTCAGAGGTCACAGAATCACATGAATGTTGACCCAGTGTTGTGTCAGTGTCACCCCTGTGTCAGTGTGCTGCTGCTGTCACTCAGTGTTCAGAGGAGCTGCAGGAAACACAAGGGCACACGCTGTATGTTCTGAAGCAACAACACGTCTGTCTGTGTGTCCTACAGCGGACAGCTAATGTCAGTGATAGTTTGTTTCAGCAGAGGGGAAAGATGCTGATGACATGTGCAACATAAATCTGAGCTTATTGAGCATTTGTGAAGGGTGTTGCTGCATTTTTTAACTTCTCCCAAAGGACATGCACCTAAGTATTAACACAACAAAACTGCATCTTACTCCATTTCTTTACTGTAATGAAAATAAGAATAAATAATAAAACTAAAATAAAAATACACTGACGAATAAATAATAATACTCAGAATCTGAAAACACTTATTTTTTAATTAATACTTTATGCCTTTAATCTTTAATATCGTAATATTTAGAACTTGCACCTTTCTGTACCATTTTCCATAATAATACTTCTGTGTTTTCTCATAAGTTATAAGCTACAATAGTCTGTACCCTGCATGTTTTTTCTTTGTCTATTTTACTTGTGTACATTCTGCAGGTGCCATCTTTTTTTAATATCTTTATTATGATATTGATAACTTATCAAAATTCAAACAGTGCTTAATACACTTAATTCCTTAAATTACCTTCCTTAAGAGTAAACACATCACTTGATGTTATCCTCATTTTACTCCTTATATGTCATATTTGCAACCATATTTTAAATTCTTCATCCACCATAAATGTGTTTTGAAAGTTAAAAAACAACAATATAATTTTCAAAATCAAGATTCCAAAGGGTTAATATGACATTTATTTGAATATGTAATAAATAAGTGATAGAACACAATTGACTTTATCAATAAAAATCAAATGCCAAAACTGTTTTTTAAATGATTAAGTAAAATACTACATGGATCTGACACATCAACATATGTCTGTTAGATTATGAAGTATTGTAAATACAGACATTTGACAGTGTGTGTTAAAGCACCAGCACATAGCAGAGGGGTGAGAAATATTTTCGTAAACTTGGATAGAAGTCTGAAAGAATACACTAAATTCCTAGTTGCAGCCAGTGTCAGTGCTCCAGTGGCTTTCTCCCACTACATTCCCTCTTCTTTGTTCAAGGTGTGAGAGCACAGTGCACCTCCAGCGGCTCCCAGACACTGACAGCTTCTGTCTGATCCTCCCTCCCAACCTGAAGTCAGCCATCGCTGCCGTGACATACATGGCCGAGCAGCTAAAGAAGCAGGACACGGACGACACGGTGAGAAGTGTGCACAACACGACACGCTGTCAGGCAGCTTGTTATTCAGTCTGTGTGCAGCTCCCGAGCACAGAGTGTTCCAAACATGCCCCAACGATGTTCATGTGTCATTGCATACATACAGTACATTGCTGACTCAGAGCGTACGGTAAGTGCTTTTGTGTGCGTGTTCCCTGCAGATGACAGGAGACTGGCAGTTCATCGCCCTGGTGGTGGACCGGCTCTTCCTGTGGCTGTTTGTCATCATCACCACCCTGGGAACTCTGGCCATGTTCTTGGATGCCAGTTTCAACTATACACCTGACAACCCTTTCCCATAGCAGACTCATAAATACAGCTGATACATTGTTTGGCTTCTTATTGGTGACTTCCGGCATCACCAGATCTAACTTTCCATAAATACCTTAATACTTATTCCATATTTCTGTTTTCTGTTATGTTTTGTCAGGTCTGGCAGCACTAAAAAACACTTCCTGTTTGCATAAAGTGGAACCTTATTATAAATGAATAGATAGATTTATAGAAGGAAAATATGGTAACACTCACTGGTTTTGCATTTTATGTTGTCTAAATTATGTATTTAACACATTTGATATTCCTTATATGAGTCTAAAAGATTAAAATACATTGTCCAAAGTGACACTGTCTGTTCGTTTTGAACTACTAGTTTTGTCTGCAAGAAACAGGGATTACACTGAGAGGTTGTTATGTCAGCCTGAGGCCAGTAGAGGGCAGTAATATAATGTCAAGGGATCAGAACAGCGTTGTAGAAAGAGCTTCGAAGGGTCTATAGTTCTAGGCATAAACATAAAAGGGTTGACCACTAATGTTCTAAAGGCCTCTCTCTCAAACATATTATTATGTAAGGAAAATACTAAACATGTCTTTGTGAAAGCCTTTGAGTCAGACAGTTTTAGGAAACTCCTTGGCTCCTCATGATTTCTTTTTCCCTCCGGTCATCTTTGAACTATTCTTACAGAACAACACTGTTCAGATTGTTGCTGTCCTTCATTGACACAAAGCGGACCTGCTTTAAATGTGCTTTATATCACTTTAAAAAGTGCTGTACAGAAAGTTGCGACTTTAAATATAATAAAGAAATAGATATAAGTACTATACAGCGTTTTTATGCAACTAAACAAATAGCCAAAATTCACTTTTTCTTGTGACTGTGTTTGTGTCTGACCCAAACTGGGTCAATCCAGACCCAATGATTTTTAGTCCATATGGTGGGTGTTTGCAGTGCACTGCCTTATACAGCTTGTCTTGCGGTATAGAACATTGACACAGTTCCACACTGACTGTAGCTGTTTGTTAGCTCACTGTGGTGCAGCATAAAGCCACCGAGTCTGTCATTGTAACTGTTGTGTCCAACTGTCCAAATATGTTTCTTCCCCCGTGTCGCACTTGCCAAGCTCTTCGGAGAAGAGTGAGTCCACAAGAGCGAGAACACAATCCCTTGGCCCCATCCTGCTGCTGCTGCACAAAGGCAAAGTCCTGTTGCATAAGACGACTGAAGGTGAAAAAGACAAGGGAAGTGCAGAGAAGGGCGCCATCCCCCTCATTTGTGCACTCGGAGCTTTTCAGGGAAAAGCCGTGGGCCCAGCGTGTTTTATTGCTAATGCCTCAGTGACTTCCAAGGGCACTTAAAGGACTTCAATCATTGGATTTGCACTCCACTTGCTCCCTTCAGACCCAGAGGAGGCCTCAGAAACGGGGAGGGGGGAGCCCCAGAGAGAATGTTGTTAGTGCCCTTCTTTGGGCTGATTTAGCTGTTTTCTTTTCCAGCTCCAATTGAGCATTAAGCAACGGCTAAACCAGCAAGATAAATGTGTGTTTACGCTTCTAAAAGAGAAAGTAGTAAAAGGGAGAGGGGGGAAAGAGCAATGTTCTTTTTGTCTTCTTTGCCGTCCAGGTCCTGGGTGGAAAAGACGCCAAGAGGACATCAGATAAATCAGGTTACCAGTGGCAACAGCACTGGTAGGCTTGGGCTGGCCCTTGATCTTCTTCTTACTCATCTTCCTCTTCTACATCTCACCCAGCGCTTTGTGCTCACCTTTCATACCTTTTTCTTCTTCTTCCTTTATCTTTCACATCCTACCTTGATCCTGAAACTCTTTCAACCTTCCAAACCGTCCCCTCCTCCTCTTCTTCCTCCTCAACCTCTGTATCAAAGTGATTCCTTGAGCTATGGGGTCATTCCTCCCCAGCAACAATGGGGTATTTGTTGGCCTCAGCAGCTTAGACTTGAGGCCTATAACCCAGGCCTGGATACAGTAAAGGGGGGAAGAGTTATAGTGAGAAAAGAGGTGGGTGAAGACAGGGGGGAAAGGGCAGAAATGTAAAAAAAAAAGAAAGAACTGAGTGGTGGAAGAGGACAAGAGGAGTTACAGGCCCGGGATCTAGCAAGGTCTCATTACATTTTAAATTGGTAATCCAGCCAGTAGGTGAGCACATTCCCATTAACCTGGCAGTGGGGTTAACTTCCTCCCGGCTTATGGGTTATTACTTCCTCTCCCATTGCTGTGGGGCTATTGTTTAGCCACAGTGTGAAGTCACACACACTGCAGCGCCAAAAGCCTGACCTCTGATGCAGACAATGCTTGCTATTGTCTCTTGGTTTTTTTGCCCATTCACTGCAGGAAAGGGCTACAACTGGCATGTTAGTTACCTAATGGAAGAAATATATTGTGAAAACTTAGGAAGAAACAAGTCACCTTCGATTAAAGTAATGTTCTTGGTGGAAAAAGTTGCACACATAAAGCATTTAAAATATATATATGAAATTAGTAAGCACTTTATTGATGATGTTCTTTTAAAAAAATGTTTTTAAATCAGAACAAGAAAATATTTACTCACTTGGTGTAGTTAGCAGAAGGATACCAGTTCTGTTTTTTTAAATGAGGTGCTAACATTTACAAGATATATAAAACATCACGACCCGAATTAAAAAGAAAATCCCACAAAACTGTAATGAAGAGTCTTTAATGGTTGTTTTTTTGAGTTGCAAGCAGAAAAAAAAGATCAATTTTGACTGGACTTCAATCAATTTCAAGGTACAAATATGGGTATTTTGAATATTGAATATAATAATTGTAATGTCATTCGAATAAGTATGTTATATTTGCCTCGCAAAAATCTTATTTTGAAAACCTTAATTCAAAAACCAAACATAGTCACATGTGTTTCCTTTGAGGCAGGTATTTTATTTATCTTCTTGTTTTCTTCCCCTTCAGATTCTTCTTCAAGCCCAAACTGTTAACCTGGTATTCTTCCCAGAATTCATCAGTCCTCTCTCCTGCAGCTCTTACAGCCACGTGTGTGAGGTCAGTACCACACCATTTTCCAATCTGACAGGAGATTTTGAATTAATGTAAACTGTATTCCTGGATCACTGGTCTGACATTTTCATTCACAGACTTGTGAGGAAGTCTGGATCCCCTTCAGGACTCTTTTCCAGCCGGTCTGAGGCGCTGAGCTGAAGGTGAGCCTTGCTGGGTTCTCTCTGTGGCACACATGATGGCCTCTCAGGCACTGACAAATCAATGTATTCTACTGCTGGACATGTCTGAAACTGCAGCTTTTACTTCCCGTGCAGAGTTTTAAACGTTTAATGTCTCCATCTTTACCCAGCAGTTTACCTCATTACCAGATTCCTGCGTAACAGCAGAGAGGTCGTGAATCTGCTCTGAGCCAGTGATTGGTGATCTGTGGTGAAGAGACGGCTGAGGTTGGTCTACTTTGTGCAGTGACAGCAACCTGAGTTACAGCATTCATCTGGGTCAGTGTGTTTCCTGGAGACTGTATTGACTGTGCTTATTTTATGCACACATGCACCATTTCTAGACTAAAAGTAGAAAGTAAAAATATAATATAAGACTACATACATGAATACATGCATGCACAGTGTGAAAATAGTTTGGGTAAAAGTCAGTCTTACTCAAGTAAAAGCACAAAAAAACAGGCATCAAAATATACTTAAAGCACAGAAAGTAGTAGTGATGCAGATCTCTCCACTTCCTCTTCCTGTTTATTAGCTTGAATCAATGTGTTCATCACTTGAATAGTGCAGCTGATAGATATGTATTGTTTAATTCATGTTCTGCTGGTTAGCGTATAATAATACATCATCATTGAGTGATTGATTATTATGCTTTGTAATAACTGTAAAATAGTTATTAATACTCAATTAAGTACACATACCTCACAATAGTAGTTAACCCTCCATTGCACAGTGTTACCACATAGCAAAAACTATTTTATCTCAAGAGGCGGATATACAAAATCTTTGTTTTACTTTGAAGTTGTGATAAGGGGTCTTCTACTTCTGTAACTGTACTGTATTATTTGGATTTTAAAAATCCACCGCTGGTAATCATAAGCAATTACAATATCACACCCAAATTGAGTGTTGGTCCATTTCAGCCAAGCCAAGTGACTTTAATGCTTGGAAAACTAGGTGAAATGGAATTATAATGGTATATAATAATATTGAATTAATATGATTAAATAGAAATAAATGAAAAAATATATTTCAAGGGATTTTCAAATCCAAAACACATTAATTTTAGTAATAATTAATGCAAAAAAGGAAGTACAACAATTAAATGTTGTTTCATTCAGCTGCTGCTTATATTGGGGCACATATTCCAACTCCAGATGTTTTCTATGACTTTCCCATTATATTTAAAATGAATAACAAACACCCCATATACAGTGGTGTACCAATTTTGAGGTACGTTTATGTGGCTTTATACTTTCTACTCCACTACATTTTAGAGAAAAAAAAATATATTGAATTTTTATTGTATTACACTCAGCTACCAGCTTGAGTTCCTTTTCAGGTGAAGAATACAATGAAAAACATGAAATACATGTTACAAATTAAACCACATATACAGTAGTATATTAAGTAGTCAAAAGTAACCCTACCTCGACAGTATTTAAATGTTGCATCAGTAATAATAATCCAATAATATATCTGAAATGTATAGAACAATCTATATGTGGACATTCTGCCTAACAAGTACTTTTGATACTGGTACTTTTGGAGTGTAACAGTTGTAGTGGAGTAATTTCAAAGTGTTGTATTAGTACTTTTAAGGGATCTTTTTCCACAGCTGGCCATATCCAGATTTAATTTCATAGATAAACCTCTTAAATGTAGCCTGACATGTTTCTCTGAAGAATGTGACGGTTAAAAATGCTCGAAAACGAACACAGGGGAGTGTTGGAGTGGAAAGACGACCTGTTGCTTCCCTGGAAGCAGAGGGAACACTTCCCAGCAGCGACCACAGAGCATTGCAACTCCATGCATCAGCAGACAGGATAACTACACACCCACTTCACACCATCACCCACAGCTGAAGCCTGAAGACCCCCGGTGCACAACTCAGGAGCGACACGGACTCTAGCAGAGACACTTTTGTGGAGGAGGAGAGGGATTCAGGAGCGTTTAAGTTCATTTAGTGAGGAAGACTTTTCCTGCAAACGATGGCCAACTCCGGTATTCAGCTGTTGGGATTTTTCCTGTCGTTAATTGGCATCGTTGGACTGATCATCGGGACTATTCTGCCGCAGTGGAAGATGTCCGCGTACATCGGGGACAACATCATCACAGCGGTGGCCATGTACCAGGGACTGTGGATGTCCTGCGCTTTCCAGAGCACCGGGCAGCTCCAGTGTAAAATCTACGACTCCATCCTGCAGCTGGACAGTAAGTAATGACGTCAATCATCACTGGGTTAACTGTGTCCACCTGGAGACACACCTGGTCCATCACGGCACCTCCTCCACCTGAGTGACTCCTCTGTGGATCTCACTGTGGTGCACCACCTCAGGGTGCTCATCACACCGTAATTACTAACCACACTCTATCAGCAGTGACAGTCCACAGTAATCTGTCACCACAGTGGGACATTGTCTTCTTCACATGAGGCTGATTCCAGGAGGAAAATGTCTCTTCCTAAAAGCATTCCCCAGAATCCAGTCATTGTCCCTTTGTCCCATTGTGTGAAGTAACTAAGTACTTTTACTCCCTCCACTAAATTTATGTGGCAGCTGTAGTTACTATTGCAGATTTAGATTATTAATTAAAAAAATACAACCCGACTTCCAAAAAAGTTGGGACCTTGTCTTAATTGTAAATAAAAAAGTGTCACAATTTGTCAAAAAGTAGTCTTTTTTAGACATATATTCAATGAAAATAGAAAAAGACAAAGCATTTAATATTTAAACTTTTTTTTGCATACTGCTTTTTTAGAGTAAATTAAGAGTGAATATTAGTTTTAAAAAGAGTAATTTCAATGGAATGTGTATTTGCACAGGATGAAGGAAGGAAGGAGAGAAGTTTTGTTGAAGAAGTTGTGTTGCTGGGAATCCAACAGCCAGCAGACACCAGAGAGATCCTGCTCTCTATGTTGGTTACAAGAAGTTAAACAAACACCAGAATCAATCAAACTTTCTGGCAGATTCAATTCTGCTAAAAATAATTCTATTCAACTCTTATCATGGCCCAGAGGATTTGAAGTTTGTGTATCTAGTTTCCTATCTCTCCTATATGCTTCATTTGAATACAGTACAGATGATTAACCGAACAGCTGTTTGTGTGTGCGCGTGTGAGTGTTGTGTTTAGTGGGAGGATGCAAGGATATAAGGATCAGCATCATATGTTAAAGACACATTTTTTGGTTCCTTGCTCCTGCAGAGTCATGTGATTTAAAAGTCTCTGACAAATTTTTTAAGTGCGTTAAAAAATAAGGTCATGCATCAATCATTTTTCTTAATCTTTTTAAATGTGAAAAGCTTTCCAAAAGCTAAAGCCACCACAATACTCTGAATTCTGTTCTTATTTAAGTTTCATACAACGTTACAACTTCTGTGAATCAGGGTTGTAAATCAACTATACAATGATGGTGTATTATTAGCAGTCAGGCTGCATTAAGTATATAAAGCAGATGAAAAGCTCCACCTTGACCAGCTGCTCCATAGCTGCTCCATTAAAGTGATGTCTATACAATAATATAATGTAGACCGACTTTATTCTGCAATGAGACGCTTTGCATAGTGAGAACTTCTACTTTTGCTACATTAAGCATATTTTAAAGCCAATACTTTGTACTTTTACTTCAGTAAATATCATATTCCTTTACTGCTCCTAGCATTTCCTAAGCACTCACACTTACATACAGATGATACCTAATGCAAGTTTCAAAAGGTAACTACGTGAGGAACAGTATTATCTTTTGTTGCCGTGGCTGTGCCTTTGTGGGAATATATCCTGGGATCTAAAAGGCGCAATTCCATATCTTGTTTCCCCAGGCTAACCCAAGATCTGGGTAACTTTGAACTTTGTCTCTATTCTTATCTTTATTGCCATCTTAAAACAGAAACTACACAGCAAACCCACAATAGATGTTGCCAAAAATAATCAGCTTCAAACATTAATAGGAAGGGTGACCATGGTAACTTCAGTGCTGCAGCACAGGCATCCGAACAATCTACTGTACATCACCCAGTAGCACACACAATGGCTTCAAAACTGTTCCCATGCAAAAAAAACAGTAAATCACAACAAACTAGGAGCCTCTTTGGGATTGCTGTTAGAAGCACCGGCGAGAACTGGAAGAATCCTGCAGAAAGCTGGCCCGGTCTCACCCCAAACTTGTCCCACACTGAGACAATTTGCCCCCCGAACCTCTGAATTGGCCATTTCCTAATGGAATAGCAATGGAATGGCCTACAATGATATTAAATATTTAAATTGGTATCCATCCCATTATGTAATTGTAATGTACATAGCATAAGTACATAAGTAAGTGAGCATGTATAGGAAGGGCAAAGATAAGCCATGTGGTTTATCAAGATGTACAGTTTGTAGCCGAAATAAAAGTATGTTTGTACTCAGGTGTGTTAGTATGTGATGTAAGTGATCTTACATATGTAACATTTTTGTTTCACACAAGAACAGCGGTCTCCTGGGTCAAAAGTCTCGTGTTTGACCAATCCATCCACCCTGACCTCCTCCCTATGCGGACATTGTCACTCTTTATAATACAATGCCTTACTTCCTCTTTGCTTCTGTCATAATTACTACGGCCACTAGGGTCGTCGCCTAACAATAGATGTCAATTTGGGTCGTAATAAGCTGCTTGCATAGACAACCTTTACGGACCTTTTTGTTGATGGTCTAATTTTTGTGATTGAACACATTTTTGGTTTGTATATCTTAAATCTGTGTCACGTATATACTGTATTTATAAGTAATCATATCCAAACCAGTATCTTTCACGTCCATTTGTCTCTACAGTGAGTGGCAACAGATGTGCTACATTTGTGAAGCCTCTGCAAAGCTGCCATAAACAGCTGTGTAGCAATAATGAGAGCAGTGTGATGAAACTCCAAGCCAGGAAACTGTACATCCTGCTCTCTATCTGCATTTACTA
>CAFUXE010000071.1:9966-33275 GCA_903364295.1 Serranus cabrilla | reverse complement strand
CACTCTGTGATAGGTTTATAGGTTGGAGGTGGGGGTGTACTGACAGATGAGGGTCCTAACAGTAGTGTTTCAGCAGGCCTCCACCTCTTTAACAGTGAAAAAGAGGGTGTGAGATGTGTTTTTTTCCCTTTGTTTGTGTGTGCTGGTGTGTGTTCATGTGTATCCCATGGTTTCTCTTCCAGGAAAAGCTCACATTCAAATGTCCTGACAGGCTAATGTGAGTGTAATTCACAACCTCTGGACACACACATAAAGCCTGTCTGATAAGTGGAGGCTGGTTTATTAGTCTTTCCTCATCAATTACCAGCTCGGGCTTCAGATTTTGACTTTATATGATATTTTTGGTTGTTTTTTTAAGCTACACTCCCATTTTCCAGAAACCAATCTATTCACTGGCACCACTAATAGAACAGTACATCCCCTGTACATTTCTCACACATAGTAATTACTTTTCCTTCCAATCATTTCCCCTCTCTCTCTGTGCCGCAGGTTCGCTTCAGGCCACTCGTGCCTTGATGATAGTTGGCATCATTGTGTCGGTCGCAGGTCTGGGTGTGGCCTGTATGGGAATGAAGTGCACCACCTGTGGGGGGAACGACAAACTGCGCAAGTCCCGCATCGCAATGACAGGAGGCATCATCCTACTAGTGGGAGGTGAGGATGCATTGTATATATTGTTGTTGTCACTGTGAGTGATATTTGTTTGCGTGAAGATGGATGACAAAGTAAAGGGAAAACCAACATAAAGGTGTCACATCACTCCAGCATTTCAGGGTTTCTTAATTGGGTTGAGACCATAAACTGTATATTAATAGTGGACGTAGTCACCGTGACATCACCCATTGGTTTGTGGACCGCTGGTTTGGCATTACAGCTGTCGCCATCTTTGTTTTTTGAAACCGAGAGAGACCAAATTTGACTGGGAGGGGAGTAAGGATGGGTGAATCTAAAAATACGCTAATTCACTTGATAAGTGAAAACCTGCTAGTTATAGAAATGATTCCCTGGTCATCATAGATAAATGTTCAAAATTTCAATGCAATTTATCCAGTTTCTGTTGGGATATTTCAATGTGAACAAAGTGGTGTACTGACTCACAGAAACCATTGACATCCTAAGAATCTTACTACTGTGGCTAAAAACATATGACACTTCCACTGAGAAAAGTTGAACTGCAGAAAACGTACATATGAAATGGTAATATGATTCACAAGAAAGTGGGGGTGACAAAGTCTACCAATCAACTATTTATGCAGTGTGGGACGTCTAATATTCCATACTGTTGTCTACGAGAGAGGTGATAATTAATCAGACCCGCTTACATAATATTTCATCAAAAGTCACCTCATCATCACATTTTTGCTTTGATCTTGTATACATCATACGGTTGGTAGGAGGAAGTTTGATCCCGAGTCCAAAAAGCTTTCCTCCCACTCCTCTGCTGCAGCCCCCAGAGGTCATTAGACTGAATGAGTCCAGCACTCCTGGCACTGATTCTAACATAAGAGGTCTAACTGGCTCTGAAGAGAACAGAAACACTAAAAGCTAATTGTGCTGGAGTCAATAGCTAGCCGCCTGGTGACTATAAAGGGGTAAAAGCACGTCTACCCTCTCAGGTTTTGATGATGTGCTGATGGACTGATTGATCTTTGTTGTTGGCTTTCTCTCCTTTCAGGGCTGTGTGCCATCGTAGCATGCTCCTGGTTTGCTCATAATGTGATCCGGGCCTTCTACAATCCCTACACTCCAGTCAACACCAAGTAAGTAGCCCAAAAACACAGTTTGGTCAACAACAGTAACTAAATTGCATGTTTGTATTCTTGCCAATAGAAGGTTAGTACTTGAAATTAATACATTTGATATAGTTGCATGTTCAAAGTGGCACTTAGTAGTATTGACACAAGTATTTCCATGTTTATGGAGATCATATTTAAAATGCCTTCTACAACTAAAACACCATACCTCAATTATGAGCTGCCCAATTAAATCTAATTCCTGAAGACTTTTCTCCATTTTCTCTTGAAAGTTGTCCGATAAGCAACCTCTTTTTTGTTATTTTTTCTCTCTTTCAAAATGAATTCTTCTACTGTTTACTGACAGATTAACCTAAAGTGGTGGATTAGACTGACAGAAGTACGTTTATGCATTTTTGTTTATTTGCTCTGAACCAGTGACTCGACTGAAATGATACACAGGTAAGACTGGGCAATAGAAGACGTTGGATCTGGATAGCCCCTGAAATAATGAGCATTGCCCCCAGAGGCTTAATCATTGTCAGACCAATGGGTTCAAAGATTGTACAATTACGTTTTTTCTGCCTCTGTCTTACTTGATCTGATATGACCAGAAGCTTATGGAAGCTAATCCTCGCTAATGTTATCCAACTAATATTTGCTGACTCCTCTCTACTGTTTCTATGCTCACATTGCATTTTAGCAATTACCATTATCCAATTTATGGCTTTTGTGGCCACATTGTCTGCTATTCAGCAATTACCTCACTTTAAGTAAAAGACCTGTGCACATTGTCCACCGTTGCAGGTTTGAATGTTTTAAAGGTTTAGGAATCAATCCACTTTTCAGCCAGACGCTCAATGGACTGGAAATCAAAACCTTTGTTTTTGAAATAATCACCATCTTCTGTGCTGCAGGTTTGAGTTTGGCGCTGCCATCTTCATTGCCTGGGGCGGTTCCCTCCTAGACGTCCTGGGCGGAGCCATGTTGGCTGCTTCCTGTCCACGAAAGAAACAAGTGTCCAAGTATCCGTCCATGGCCGGGTCCCGCTCTGGTCCACCGAGCAGCACTAAAGAATATGTCTGAGAGTGCCCCCTACAGCTTTGGACTCCAACAGAAGCCCCTCCCCCCTTTTTGCAGCACCAGCGAGGAGTAAAACTGAAGGTGTGAATCATAGAGGCACAGAATTACTGAAATGGGACTTTGTTTTGTTTTTCTTCAGGCAGACCTTTGATAACCCCTTGATTATCATGCAGCACACTCAATTGTTTCATGAATGATGTCTCTCACTCCATCCACACATTCCACAATTGTTTACAAGTGGTCTTCACAAATACATTATAATTGGATCCCCTGACTTAATAGACAAGCCCTTGAGGTGTAACCTCTTGAATTGTAGCCTAAATGGTGGATTACAGCCAACACTTGCACCTCCATGTCAGAACCAGCATCTATTAGAGTTTGCCATGTAATTGAAAGTAATCAATTCCAGTTTGGTGTCGAGGCTGCGACTCAGGGGCTCTGTACAACAGAGACACAGGGTGACAATGCAGTGTTTTATATTAACTGTTGGTCTGTCTAAAATAGACGTTAGGACGAGCAGGGTGTGACTTCACACACAGGGCTCAGTGTGTAGGGTGACCGTTTGACACAGGCCTTTTACTACAACACTCACTACAGGCCCTGCAACTCTTCATACCAGTCTGTTACAAACCCTGCTCAGATATGAAATATTTTATTATGTAGTCACTGTGCCGTTATCACTCTAATAGCTTCCATATCAGCCACTATGTACGGAAGTCCTGAGAGGTAAGTGAGAAAAAAAAATCTGGTGATACATTTTTTAAATCTCATCTAAATAGTTTTCTCTGTTGTGTTTATGGCTTAAGAACATTGGGAAAATATGTTTTTATATATTTTTTGTAAGTCACTTAAGTAAGTTCATTTGTTTGCTGTTGTGATAGTCATTTTCAACCTTGACTTTGGCATTCTCCATCTCGCTTATATGGAACAAGGGCATGTGCAGAAAGGACTTGGCAGCCAGCTAGCTAGCTTGGTTAGCATGGTGCATCCATAATTCAAACAGCTGACTTCTTAGAGTGTATTTTAGTAAAACCAAATGCTGAACAAATGCAAACACAATGTGAAAGGGTCACTTGTGACTTAATTGTTGAAAAACGCACCTAAAATGCCCTCTTGGGAGGAAAAACTCGCCTAAAGTGCCCTCTTCAGTGTCGAGAATGCGCTGATGTGCCCTTTTTTTCTTTTCACCCCTGTGCACACCACTGTCTTTAAGGCACTTCTGCATAGACTTCTGTTTTTAGACTAGAAGTGTTTTTAGTTGGGTTTTTTTGTTTCGTTTTTAGGACAGTGGTGCACTTCAGCCTCTTGTGGCTGGAATGAGTATTACAACAACAAACACTTACTGTCAAAAAATCACTTTCCAAAACCTTTTTTCCACCTGTTTCACAAAGAAACTTTAATATTAACCGTGTTTAACTGTTCTTAAAAAAGTCATACACTCAGAAGAGACCAGACTTAGAGAACGGATCACTAGATTTTTCTCTCTCGCTTGTGTCTCATGGCTTCCATAACTCTGACATTAAACCGCCTCTATTTATTTTGACAAACGTAGGACGAAGTTTTGGCTCCTGTGTAGGTTTATATAATAGGTAGATCACTGTGGCCCACTTGTAGCTTTCAGAGATGATGAAGTCATATTTTTATTAAGATGTTTTATGCTCTGAACAGTATCTGCTGTTTTTTTAAATGTCATAGTTTTATACACTTGGCTTATTTAGCAGATAATGGTGTAATCACAAATACCAATTTTAACATGTCCAACAGTACCTTAATAATAAAGATATTGCAAAATTGTTAAATGTGTGGTGATAGTAACTCAATATTAAGTAATTTTGGCAATTGTTTGAACAAATAGCCTAGTTTCTGTCCAGTTTTCAAAAGTTTTATACAAAATTATAACATCTTCTCCACTGAAGACAGTGAAAAAAACATTTTTCATCAAATTTCATCCAATTTTAATATATGGTTTAAATACTTTCTAAAACATAAATATAATGTGAAAGAACTTTGAGTGCACATATAGAATGGACTTTTCAGTGAAGCAGTCCAGTAGCCTTTTTGGTTATTAGATATTAAGACCAGGATTCTATCATTGCCAACATGACCCTTAGGTGTGAATAAACTACAGGAATAATGTTTTTAAAATACAAAATAATGAAATTAGTGGTTATCTTGACAAGCAGGTAATAATCAGCCATGGGTATCAGTGGAAAGGAAAAAAAAAGTGATTCCACATATATTCCACAAAGATTCATCTTTTATTTCCCGAGATGCATTACGAAAAAGTCGACCATTTCCATGCAAATGGCAGCCACAACCCCCAAACAACAATCTTTGAGTCAGAGAATGGGCTGTGTATGCAGTGCTTCCATGACGCAAAAAAATAAAGTAACAATTTCACAGCCAACTAAGTAACATGACATCAGCATGAGCCTCTACAGACGACAGCATGTCATTTCAAGTTCCACTGCAATCTTTAAATTACCCAAAAAACATCAGTGTTAAGATTGTCTCAGCAGTGCTTGTTTTCATTACCTCATACTGTAACTGTAAAGGTTGACGTTACCTTTAAAGAGCTCAACTGAGCCTGAAAGACACTATGACGCCATTAATGTGTAGCTTCACAAGCTGATTTCTGCTGTAAATATAAATACAAATTAAGTGTTTGTTCATTTTGACATGTCTGGATGCCGATTCAGCTTAATTATCAATCTGATGTTGTGTCAAATATCATTTGGCAATTGATTTAAAATAACTATACATGTGTTTTTAATCACAGTCGTGTGGCCAACTGGAAAACCCTGCCTCTAAATCAAACAAACCCTCCATAAATCTGTTGTTGTTTACGATATTTTACAGCTGAGTCGCAGCCAACAATGAGCTCCGGAAAATGCTGACTCAGCGTGATCTAAAGAGCATAATGGTGTTGTGGTGTGAAATACTACATAGCCCTTAATAACAGGATACCAGTTACGTGTTTTGATGCTTTAACAGACTCCATGCATAGAATTCTGCAACATGTCACTGCACATAACAGGCATTCCCACAAAGTGCACCATTTGGAAACATAATAAATCTCACCTATAGATGACTGAAGCAATTTCCATTCAGAAACAAGTAAAAAACATGTAGAAGCCATAACAACACAACAAAGTGCTCTCTTTTTTTGAAACAATAAATAATCAGCAGTAGTATTTTTTTCTGTAAATAGCGAGCTTTCATCCACTGAATATTAGTACACCACTTGCATCAGTGTGAGAGGAGAGAGTGATAGTCATTGCACAACCAAAGCTTAACATTTCACCTGTGTGTTACACATCGACAGGCGTGTTCCTTCACAGTACCGACCCCGCAGACAATCAGAAAACCCTCACCAGAAAACAGCTGCTTTTCATCCAACCGTTTGCTCAGTGCAACTTTAGAAATGTAGCCCTTGTTAAGAAGCTCTGCAAAAATAATAGACACTTCCTCCAAATCTTTCCCCAAGTCCTGATAATCTACTGCCTACCGAGGTATAGAGTACAGAGCGATGCAATACAATCCATTCACAGTCTGACCAAAGGGAAGTTAAATAAACACTATGTACAATCAGGGCCTAGGCTTCAGCTGCCGCTAAATGAGCCGTTTTTTGTGCCTGGTTGAGCCGTCAGAAGCTTCAGTAGGACACATGACAGGATCAAGGCCAACATCACTGACGGGGAGTTTTGGCGTCCTTGGGGATTTTTTTTTTTGGCACTTCTTGGTGAAGTTTAGGAAATGGGCGACAGGGATACAGGACACTGCCCGTTGTTGTTCATGATGTCATCCAAGTCTTCATCGTCCAAGTCCACTGAGGAGGAAAAGGTCAAAGGTTAGGAATGAGGGTCTCTTAGTGAAGAATGCAGTCATATAAAATACGGTGGTTTACATCTAGTTTATCCTTAGAGATGAACTGAATCAGCTCTCTAAAAGGGATAGTTTGGTACTTATATTAGCATCCATCTATACTTTTTAACATTTTGATGTCATGTATTATTACTGCAGCATCCCCCCTGCTTTCTGCTCTGTTACTGTAAAGGCAAATCTTCATCAGTACACCTGAAAAAGAACCAATGAGCGTATCGATACAATCCTTCCAATGACTCTCCCTATAGTCAGTGTGTTAGCTACAATAGATGCTGTCTACATGCCCTGAGAAGCAGGCATGAGTCCTGGCACAGAAGCTAAGTGATGTACTGTTGTGGATGGTGGCAGCAGCAGAATGTATCCTATCCTGGCCCATGACCGAAGAGGCCATATCAGTTTAAGTGGGAGCTATATTTGGTATATTTTCACTGTCACACAGGAAAACTGAAGCTGTTATTTTAGCTTTCTCAAGTCACCAATTGAGGCAGTGGTAGACCAGCAACCGTTCTGTTCTGCTAGGTAAAATTATTATTTTGTCAATGGAGTTTGGTGGCTTTGAAGAGAGCGTAGAGCGGCTTTAGTTTAACCTGTATAAACTTAAACGGCTGTTTGATGGCAAGGCAAAGTAGTGAAATATTCTAAATAAAGTGTACACTTGAACTCATACAGTTTTTTTTAAGGTGAGCCTTTTTTAGATGGTAAAAAAAAAACGTCTGCTGCTACCCCCATTCACAGCAGTACATTTATTAGTTTCCATGCTGGTACTCCTGCCTGCTTCTCCAAACTGTGGGCAGCCAACCACCATCTACTGTATGTAATACACTGACTCTGGATAAGTATCTAATACGACCCCACAACAAAAAAATAGGACTTTCCCTTTAATGGAACACTTCGACATTTAAGAAAAGTTGCTCATTTGGATAGCCAGACCAACTTGTTTTCAGTCTTATGCTAAGCTAGGCTAAGCAGCTAATGACAGTGGCCTAATATTAAACAGACAAAAGTGACAAAGATTTCAATCTTCTTGTCTGATATACAGAAGGACAGCAAAAAAAGTGAAACTATTCCTTTAAATATTTTACACTTTGCGATTACCATCCCTGCTTCAGAAATGTACATGAAAAATCTACTTAACCACCAAATACTGTTATAAAACCAAATGAATATTGTTGTTTTCTGAAGATAAGCAAAGCATGGAGGTAATAAAAACTGTGTTATTGTTATTTTGTAGAAGTTAATGCTCTCCTTAGTGGCCCATATGTGAACATGCATTATAATAAGATTGTTTGCTCTGGAGGGCCAGGCTGGTACTCCGGCACCAATTAAGTAAACAGATTACTGTATTCATTCATTACTTTAGAGGTATCATAATGACAAAGACACTACTAGACCAAAAACTAAAATGTACAAAACAAAATGTACCATGATATAATAACTCCTTTGATAGATTGCTTAAGAAAATAGTATCTAGTTTTAGAATATTATTACTGAATAAGCATCTTGTGAAAATACTTTTTAATGAGTTTTTTGCTCTTAGTCTTAGTCATCATAATAGTACTTGTTTGTACTGTGCATCTCGAGATAATGACATGATTCATCTTATCACAAGAAAAGAAGATTCTGTTTACTATTATTACTTATTCAATGTTTGGGTCAAGTCAGCCACTTAACTGTGACAGCCTTAAATACACAACTTTTACTTTGGAATAAACTGATACAGAAATAAAGGCTTCATTTAAGTCTATGTATAGTCAGAGATGTCTTCAACTCAAATGTATCATTCATTGTGAGGAATTTGCCATTACCTGATTTAACCCAAAATATTATATAAAAGTTTATAGTGATAAAAAGTTAAATATCTTGTTTAAACATGTTTTTTTTGTGTGAAAACTAGTTAATTAGGTTGTAATCTCAGCTCATTTTCCCGAGATAACAACATAACTATCTTGTTATGTGTAAACAACAAAACTTTTTTCCATAATAACAAGGTCATTATTTGCTTACCTCGGGATGAAATAGCTAATTTTCTTGAAATAACAACATAATTGTCTTGTTATCTCCAAATAACACAACTTGTTTTCTCATGATAAAAGATCATTATTGGGTTATCTCAGGGTAACAGCTAATTTTCTTAAAATAACACCATAATTATCTTGTTTTCTCGAGATAAAAATAACGTTGTTGTCTTTTGAAAACAAGTTTATTGTTCAGTTCTCTTAGAGAAAAAGCTCATATTCTCGAGTTCATAAGTTAAATACTTGGATATGTCTGTATAACGCCGCTCATTTCCAGATAACACAACTTGTTTTCTCCTGGTAACAAGATCATTATTTGGTTATCTCAGGTAAACAGCTCATCTTCTCAGAATAACACCATAATTATCTCGTTGTCTCGACATAAAAATAACTTTGCTGTCTTGTTAAAATGATTTGCTTATTTTTGGCTGCTACAGCTCACATGTTTGAGATAAATATAATGAGTTAATTTTTTTTTATGTTTCTGCATAACCACTATTTTTGTCAAGATAACAGCATACTTATCTCCATTCATTTCTATGGTACTACTTTTTTCAGTTCAGACTGTCTATTTTCCCATGTCTGGATATGACATCATTCTACTAAGTTAAGAAACTGTTTCTATGATTGCAGCTGTTAAATGTTGTCACTGTCATGTAATTGATCCATACTAACAAACTGTTTTTTTTAAAGTGCCATCACTCACCTTTCTTGGTTCGACCAATCTGTCCCAGCTTCGGTGCCCTCTGTCCCAGTCTCTGCGGGTTGGCTCCGCCTCCGTCTCCGTTGACCTGGGGGTGTCCCGGGTTGTACTGCCCGGCCGGACCCGGCTGCCGGGGAGGCCCGCTGGGCGGGATGAGCTCTGGGATCCCTGAAGCTCCGTACATCTCTGCAAGGCGCCTTTCTCCCGACTGGCCGCTAGATGTCCGCACTGCACAAGCTTTGTGTCGTGTCGAGGTGCTTCTCACTTCCGCAATGGCATTCAACAATGAATGTATGAACAACAGACGACAGAATGATGGAAATAACAGAGAGAAAGTCCTCGTAGCCTGCGGAAGAAAGTAAATACGTTTGTCAAAAATAGCTCTCAGGCGTCAGAGAGGGGCCAGCTCTTGGCGAGTGCGTACAAACACTTCTCCGCTGTTTACACCGAAATAAACGATGTACCCTCATATGTTTCCACTCTAATAGATCTAACAGGTGTAACAAACGCCTTCCTGGACATTATAATAGCCCAACAGTACAATAACGTGGGGTCTACTGACTCTAACAACCAGCTTTTCCGCTCGCTTCTAAAGTCAGCACTAACACGTCGCTTTCTCTCCCAATCCTTTACAAATACTGTTAAATATAATAAATATCACCTCACCTCTTCTCACCGAGGCCGCAGCAAAGAGCTGAATCCGGTAAAAGCGGCTTCTGAGAACAGTGTTGTTGTTTATCAGAGCTCTCTCCCTCTCTTTCTCTCTCTCTCACTCTCTCTCCTGGCACAACAACGAGGAAGCGTCGATTTAAAGGGGCCTCTCGTCGTTTTCTCGGCCTTGGGGATTTCCTAGTATTGTGCCTTGACTCATTGCTCGCGTGTGAACGTCACGGTGCGGTTGATATAAGGGACAGTGCTGACACTTCGGATTATACAGTGGAGGTGTGCCAAAGTTTCGAAGGCGCAGTGCGTAATTACGTACCTTCGGTAATGAGAGAGTGACTCAGGCGTGAGCCAATGGCAGCCGCTGTACAGTAATCCCCCCCATACATAACACATGTAGGGCTTTATGTCAGAGGCAGCACCTCAGCTCAGTGTGGCTCTGTACTTCATATAGACAAACAGGAATCTGTTCAAAAGAAAAATAAATGTTTCAGAATCATGTCAGATGAACTAAGCATCTAACATTTATCACCTAAAAGTTCCAACCTGTATAAGTAATTTCAATGCTCAGTGAAGCATTGACAGGATTATATGCTCAGTTGGTTGTTATCCAACAACTACAGCCCATAAATGGACTAACTGATCTTGAATCCATGGCAAAGTCTTTCTGTGAATTCCCCCTTAGCTTAGTCCACACTTACACAACCCCAATCCGTTATTTCACCTTACACCTAACACCTGACACCTTACCTTAGCGGTTCATAACCTTAAATATACCTGAAAGAAGGTGTTTGATCAGCACAAGCTAAAGAGATTTTCAAGTTTTGTTCAGCAGCATAAAATAAGTCAGTAAATTCCCCACTTTTGAAGTTTTTTCATGTCTTAATTAATGCTTACAAGAGGCTAAATGAGGCCGCAGTGTGATGAGGTTATGGTGTATAAGACCAAGGTGTAATTAGATGGAAATATGACATCTCTGTTGTCTCTCTCTCTCTCTCTCTGTTTATCAAACCACAAACGAGACAAGAATTAGCCTAATAGCACACCCGGTGGACATCCTGCCTCACTCTCTGTCTCTATAATGAAGATGATACCGCCTAGTAAAATTAAATTAGCTCGTAATTAGTAATAGTGTACAGTAAGTGTACAGTTCATCATTATGTTTTTGTCAGCGTGGTGAGGACCCCAGTGCAAATGAAAGGAGGGAGTTTTACATTTGGCTAACTTAGCTAGGGCAACTCAAGAGAAACCGCTGCCACTGGGTGTCTACAGTTGAAAAACGTTATTTTAGGCCTACAGCAATGACAGATGAAAATTAAATGCGAAATATAACCTTTTTAATTTTCATATCATTTTTAGTGAAAGCCCCAGGGAGCCACTGGAGAGGGCTTAAACAGTGGTGTGCAGCTCGGGAGCTGCAGGTTGCTGACTTCTGGGTTATAACAACATAAATAATGCATTATTTTAATGATGAAAATCAATAAATCATCATTTGAAAATGTAAAAGGCCAGAACTGAAGCGTACACTGATTTGTAATCAGGGGTACTTGTGCATTACGTTGCAATTGAGCCATTTATAAAAAAAAAAAATAGATATTATGGTTTTGCAAAAATATACACATAGCCATTTTTTAGTTCAGTTAACTGCAAGGCAGGTTACAGTTCATTTTATTGTCACTGAAACCAGAACCTTCTACAATAGACAGACAAACTGAGGTAAAAGTTCAACCCACTTCTTTATGTTTTTTTATCTATATTCCTTTTGGTGGGAATGTGTTATCTACATTATTCATCACATTTTAAGGATGAATCCATGCACAGTTGAGAGATTACCCAAAAAACAAAAAAATCCCCCTTTGGTGTTGCCAAGACTGATCTACACACAGATTAAACCGTGCAGACCCACATGGACGTGCACTGGGCTGGTATATAATTGGCAGAGTTTCTCTTCCGCTGTAGAACTATTGAACACGGAGCAAACACAGGTCTGCAGTCATGTCCAGGATCATAGGTGTTACTCTGCTGCTTATCCTTCTGGTGGACACCGTCTACATCAGCACAGGTACAGTAAATACACATTTTGTTTTTAATTGTTTCTGCAAAAAAGCAACTTATGATCTTGCCTGTATTGACAACACAGGAAATATTCTAAGGGTTGATGGGTAATGTATTATTGTAGATGATTCTCAGTTTTGTGTTTTTCCACAGCTTCACATGCTGAATTCCATGTGTCCAAAGTGCACATCCGCAAGTGCAGGTGCAGAGGTGAGTGTCAATGCATTTTGGTTAAAAATTAGCAAATTAGTCAAAGAGCCTGATCATCAGAGCTGTTATGAAACTGTATCCTATTTGGCTTTTCTCCAGAGTGTTGTACATTCAGGTAGCACAGGCAAAAAGGCATTAAAGTGGTTTATCTATGGTGTTTTCATTGCAGTTTTTCCCAATGGAAAAATAAAGTGTCGCTACCCGCTGTTTCCCAACAACCACACAGAGCGACAGAATCTGATCAAATGCTTGTGCAGCAAAACAAACCAACACAGTGAGTGAACTGACATTGTGCAGTATGTGGGTGTGAGAGAGAGGTTTTTTTTTCTCATTTCTGTGCTTATATTCAGTAAAGATGTTTCATTTATTGCCATTTTTTCCTCTTAATTTGTAGAGTTTCCAGAGTTTCAGGCTGCCTGCACCACATGGCGTCCTGGTTTTCCGATCTCCCTGGCATAAATGAGAAGAATTATGCAGAATCATATACAAGATAAGGATCCCTTTATGTTAATCATTACTCATTGTGTCCTGTCATTTAACAATCACAACATCACAAGAAATTGCATCACATCATCCTTATAATATACTATAGAGGTCTATGAGATTCATACATTGTGAATAAAGTTATTTTCTAGAGACTTTTTCTTCTTTGTTTGTGTGTGTTTGAATGTTATTTTGCTCAGAAGCGGCTTTTTAGGGGGAGATAGAAGGTCAACAGTAGATGTCATACAGATGTGGTGTACATCAACCGAAAGCAGGGAAATTGAAGATTTATTTGAAATGCAGTTTAGGGCTGGGTGTCAAATTGTTACAGTCAATAATCTTTTAAAAAAAATGAACTTATTAATCAAAATGATTAAGGTGTGTAGGGGTTAACTAAATTTGACCAGTTTTCTACTCAAGAATTGATAAAAAATGGGCAAACATTCCTCCAAAATACCACATTAATACCCCAAAACCTCAAGGAATAGCAAATAAAACTGCAATATACCTGAAAAAACAATAAATGCTCTGAATGCTCTATGTCTCTAGATTGTGGTTGTAAAGTTTCATTAGGCTGTGATTATCCTGGAGGTCACAGCAGGTCATTTTATACAGTGATGTCAACTTCCCAGAAATGCTTTTAATACAGTGAAATGCTGTCATGTCATGACATGAATAAAAATAGGCTCAATGAATACACAGGAGTCGCTCAACTTTTTTTTCAACTTATGTGAGAAAAGTGATGTATTAGCATAAATCATGCATGTCTATAAAGGAGAAACTAATTGTCATTCAGAAACTATGAGGTCAAAGGTCATGGGGCCCTGCTGAAAGTGGCCATGAAAATTTTTGAAGAATAGAAAAGAGACTTATCATTGTTGAAGGTTTCGACTGTGAATGATAAGATCCTGTATTTTTGGATGGATGTGATACAGTCTCACCCACCATGAATGTGTCCTTTGCTAATCCTGTGTCAGCTGCAGCCCTGATGGAACAGGAGACAGGTTTGCTTGATAGGGGTACAGGATTCACTCCATTGGGTCTTTTTTTTTTGCTTCACTCTCTTCTGTCAGGACAATGAGAAATCAGATATCACAATAGAGGCTTTTTTTTATGTTGAACAGTCATCTCAGGAAAACCCTTATTAATGGTGCAATTGCAGATGGTGAATTCCACAGCTTGCTTCTCATTGGATTTGATGGTTTTGTATGGAGAGTAAAAATATACATTGTAATCAGCTTACAAAATAGGATTGTCTTTGTAATTTATATTATTACTCTCAATGAAATGATTCACTGAAGTGTTCTGTGATGACATTTTGTGATTTTCGAGCATCTTGCCCAACAGTTACAGATCAGGAGTGCCCAGTGGTGTAACTCTTCTTTTCTAGTGAAACCCTAACCTTTCATCTCTCACTGACATCTGTGGATAAACTTTAAAAATCAGCTGAGTTAACTTTCAGCTGATCATGGTGTCTTGTTTCCCCCCCTTACCTGGCAGTTTCATATTTACACCAAAACACCAGAGCTGAACAAAGAGTACATACTCATGTGAAAGTCAAAATACAGAAAGAGAGATAAAGTCCCACAGTTGATAAAACTGTGGCTGGTTCTTGGTTTTCTCTGGATTTTGATAAGTAAACTCTAAGACAGGTAAGTCATCTATTCTTTATCAAAACAAGCGTGGTAGTATATTTTCAGTTTGACTTCACTGATGTGAATCACCGTTCAGAGTACAGCAGGTTGGCTCGGAGCCACACACGGAGCAGAGCAATGGAAAGCTTTGGTGGAATCTTTCTCTCCTCACAGAGGAGCAGAGCTAAAGAATAACTCAGGCCGTGTTTAATCTGTACTGAGTGAGGGGCGTGGACGTTTGTTCTGCTGCTCACTGGTTTGTTGAGCTTATCTTTTCACCCTGATAATGGTTTCCTGTGGATTGTTGGCTTTGCTCAGAATTATAGGTTACGGATACAAAGTTTGCTGCTTTGTATCCTGTTTTTTTAAACTGGTGGTGATGTGTAGAGGGGATTAATCCATCTCTTAACAGCTTTTCTTGGATGCAAACTAGTAAATGACATAGATACTACAAATCTGATATTAGTAGTGTTTGCAACAAATTCCTTTTCGAGATGTATTTTGGAGGAAACATGACTGCTTGCTAGATTTCTGGCATTTGTTGACACCAAACAATCTCAGTATAATATGCACATTTACTCAAATGCAGCAATTAAGTACATTTTATTTAGGTATTTGTGTTTTACTTAAGTATTTTACATTTATGCCATGTCATGCTCTTCCTCCCGAACATCGGACGCCATTGCTTTGCAAATTAATATTTTATGCAAAAAGCAAATCATCAGCCTGTAAAAGGTGACTCATTGTTTTAAAGCAAACCACCCAGCTGTATGTAAAATGTTTTTAAAGTAGCTCTGTCTTAGTGCTCATTTCACATCAAATCACCAGTAATACAACACAAATATTATTATATATGTAATGTTTATAATATACACTTAAATGTATCTTTTAAACAGAATCTGTTCGCTGATGTATAGGCTGGTTTGCATGCAAAGGTCTATGGTGCAAGAGTGGCCAGATGAGGTGTCCAATTTGGACATTTTTAACTGTGGACCTGGTTAAATTATCTATTTAAATAAATAGTATACTTAAAATGAAAATTAGAGATAGAAGATAAGTTGTTTGATTTGATTTAAAAAAATCTTCAGTGTATTACTTGGAAAAGGCATTATTATTATGTTAAATGCATGCATAAGTTAGAATGTAAAATTCAGTATGGTGGTTATTTTTTTGGTTATATTTAATAGTGTCCCCATCTGTTCTTCATGATCATGGTTGGCCCGATCAGCCATGACTCGACAGGTGGTCCAGGTCCAGCCGGCGGGCAATGTTAAGGAGCCAGGCCAATGGAGCACTGGCCTGTGTGAGTGCTATAAAGACATGGGAGACTGTAAGTGTCCAAACATGAATCAAATATGATGATGATTTTTAGTATTTTTGCAAAAAAATGTGTGTCCTGAAATGCTGAACCTTTCCCATGAACTTCATGTTTTTGTGTATACCATGTGTGTGTGTGCAGGCTGCTTTGCCCTGTGCTGCCTCCCAGTGTTTACCTGTAAGGTGACCAGTGCAGTGGGTGCCTGTCCCTGCCTGCCTCTGCTGGACTGTATCGGCTGCGTGTCACCAGCGTCCCTCGCCATGAGGGCGTCTGTCAGGGAGCGGTACGGCATACAGGTAACAGCACATATTACTCCTCTAAATACATTATATAATGTTTCACATGTTGTGGGTTAATGCAGTCACTGTGTTTTTCGCTGCCACCTTATTTAAATAACCACAAGCATGCAAAAGATGTTATACAACATTTATCATTCATTCCTTCATTAATTTTCCTTAACTGCTTATCCAAACTCATGAGGACATTTAACTTTGTCCATTTATTCTTTCAGGCTCTTCCCTCCATTGGTTACCTGTTTGTGTGTTGGTGTTTTTTTTGTGACCTATCAAGCTTTTTATTTTAAGAAACAGAAAAGAGAATCACAGCTTGTAGCATTTGTTAGTTTGGCAAAGTATCATTGGTTTAAAATTATTTTTTGGAACAGATGGTAGATTGGAAGGTTGGTGGTTTAATGGCTGACCATGGCAGTCAACATGGCGAAGTACCCTTAGGCAAGATAACAACAGAGGTTGTTTACTGATGGTGGCAGGTGGCACCATGTAGGGTAGCTTCAGCTTCCAGTGTATGACTGTTTGACTGATCGTCTGTAGTGTAAAAGAGACCTGATATCATTTAAAAAATCATTTTCAAAAATGTTTTGAAACAGCAAACTTTTTAAAAATATCAAAATGATTAAAAAATCTAAAGACATTGTAAACTACCTCACAGTGGCTATGTCCACGTCTCTTACCCACTCTATGGACTAAACCAGTGTTTTGACGTTTTCCTTGCTGGGGTTGTTGGGAATGTGAGAGTTAAATTTGTGATTAAATTCTTTCAGTCGAGTGGATTGGCCCCTGTAGTTGTGATGTCGTGATAGAACTAGCTCGAACAATGCAGCTGATTGCTTACCACACTGTATCCCCAGCTCAATTACACAGAGCTGCTGGAGCTTTGAATAATTATGATTGCTGCTGAGAAGACGGAGACGTTTCAGTGATGAAACACAATAACCGTACACAGGGGAAATAGCTGCAACATCCCGTAGGTGTGTCGAATGACACCGGTTATTACTTCAGCAATGCAAACAATGTTTGGAGTTTAAGTAGTGACTTGTGATCGAGCTTAAATATATGCTGAGGATGCAGTGAAATCAGGGCAGGTTTATTTAATTAATAAATCTGCACTCGAGCCATAAATATCTTAATGAATAAACAAGAAGCTGTCAGTGCCTTTAAGATACAGCAAGCTGCCCACCCACAGCCTCACTGTGCTGCTGTTTGTCCACACTAAACACTCACACACCTGCGTGCACGACCACAAATCTCAACAGACATCAGGTCACCGCTCAGCGCACATTACCATCAAAACAGATGTTCAGCTTTCAAACAGCACATGCTGGAGCCAAGTTGTGAGTTTGATGTTGGATAAGCGGAGTTTCTGGGACAGTGAAGAGAAGGAGAGATAAGGCAGGAGGTGGGAGTGGTTGGAGGCCAGGCAGGCAGAAGCTGGAGCGCTGCCATCGGAGAGAAGGAGGTGGTTGGTAATGTTGGCTTCACTGGAGGTGGAGTGGGCAGTGGATCGCTGTCAATACTGCAGAGCAAGAGCTCGGAGGGTGCCAGAAGATCTTATAAAAAAAAACAAGTCCCAGCATGTAGGTTGTTTGTAAAGCACGCTCTCTCATGGGTGGAAGGAGACAAAGCTGTAACCGTGTGTGTCATGAGAACAAAAGTGACAGATTACTTCAGCTATTTGGATATGCGCTGAAAGTTCTGGGTCATCTTTCTGTTTACACCGTTTCTTCTCTCTATGGTAACTTTAGTATTCTTAGCTATGCTAGCAGCACGGCTCTAGGGACGGCAGTATTGGTTGGTTGGTTGGTTGGTCTATCACGTTGGACCACAGTGAAATATCTCAACAACTATTTGATGGATACAAATCTTTTATAAACATTAATGGTCCTGAGGTGATGAGTCATAAGTGATCCCCTCACTCTTCCTCAAGCACTACCATGAAGAGGTGTGTAGTAACAACTGTGGATGGAGTATTGGGAAATTTGGTATTTGGACATGTATGTGCCTCTTAGGATGAACTGTAATAACTTTGATAGTGCCATCAGTGGGTGGAAATTTTGATTTGTCCATTGCTTTGGCTTATTCCACTACCTGCAAAACTAATGGGTTTCCCATTAGTCCCAGCTGATAGCAAGTGTTAAATGTAAAACAAGATAGATGCAAATGCAAGATAGTGAAGATGGTAAAAATAACACCTGTGTAAAATCAACTTGCTAGCATTGTCAATGTGAATAAGTTAAAGCTGTTTAGCTTCTTTTGTGTCTCTTTGTGGTTGTTTTTTTGTCACTTTGTAAATGTTTTGGACTTCATTGTGAGCCTCTTTCCATCTGTTTTGTATCTCCTTGTGGTCATTTTGAGTCTCTTTGTAGTCGCTTCTTTGTGGTCCTGTTGAATGTTTTTTCCCAGTCCATTTACATTTATGAATGAATGAACCCTCTGGTGTTCCAACACATTGATGTTCTAAATTCATACAGAATATAAACATATAAAATCAATGTAGAAATGATACTGATATCAAAGGAAACTAGAAGATCTAATGAATCCATTGGTACCACGCCATGATATCAGGAAGGGGATTAAATAAAAAAAACAAAGTTAAGAAGTTTGTGAAAGAGCGGAAAAGTTTTGTAGCTGCAGAAATATTTAGTAAAATATGTTCACACATATCATTTTCACATGTGTAAAAAGTTTTGTAGTGACAAGCTGTTTTTTTTAAACTTGAGAGCCGACCTCAGAAACAGATAAACTCAAATATGAATCAGCCTTATTGGATGCCCTGTGCTTGTTACCAACCATTGATAATCTTTTGTTTTTCTTAGCAGAGTTAAGAGATGACAATATCATTAAAACCAACAAATCATTCCAAAATCAAACTTTTAGTTGAGAGGATCCATTTTTTTACGTTTATGTTTACTGTGATCATATCTGCGTGCAAACTTTAAGGCCCAGTGTTGCATTCAGACCTGTAATGATGTTCGGGGGCGTAGTGGTAATTTTAGTTGTTAATGTCACCCGCCCACATGGAATTCACAAGGGAGGCAGTGCAGCAGAGAGCATTGTGCTACTGAGCAGATCCCAGGTCTGCTGCTCAACAGAGACAAGAGTGTAAATCTTAACACTGTTGTATCAGAATCAAAAAGCTGCATTCAGATCAACAGACCTGTAAAGATGCTGGTTTACATTTGTATCGTGATAATGCTCACAGATGTGCAATGATCAAGCTGAAATAAGGCTGAATGTAATTTCAACCTGACAGTGAGGACACTAGAAGTGACAGTAGGACATTAAAAGTGACAGAAACTGGTCATTGGGCTCAAAGTCACAACGCTGACTCAGTACCATGAAGGAGAACTCATATGGCTGTGCATGAAGCTGCCTTCTTGGTGTTTCTCAGACTTTATTGATTTATCAAATCTCACCCACCAACATTTCCATCTTGACATTACTGACAAGCTCTTTATCCTGGTTGCTGTTGCTAAGAGCAAAGACTTGGCTGCAAGAAACTCACTGTCCTCAGAGAGGGAGGATGCTTACTGAAGCAGAAGAGCAACATTATTACACTTACACTGCTTTCTATTAACTTTAAGATGCTGGATATGCTAGTTTTTTAAAAATGATTTAAACCAAGAATAAAAAAAAATGTTTGTATAAACATAAATAAAATAGAATGTCACAATATGCTAAGCTTGTATTCAATAACAAACTGTACCAAGACAATACATTTATTTTTTTCCCTTATCAGCTTCACATACTTTTGTAAATGTACACTGACACTGAATGTGATGCATAGAATGCATTTCTAAAATGTTGTGACAGGATCAACGAAAGACTGGGAAAGTTGTGAAGAAACACCTGTCTGGAACATTCAAGAAGTATACGGGTTATGGTAACAAGTGATAGTGTCATGATTGAGTTTGAAAGGGGCAATTCGAGATGCTTGGCTTCCCACTTTGTACAAAACTGCATGGGTGAATCATTAAAAACAGTTTAAGCTCAAAGTTTCTCCATGAAAAAAGGGGTCATTTTTAAAAAATGCCTAAAAATTGTAAAAAAATGTGTCAATTGTTGTCTGAAAATATAAAGAAAACACCATATTTTGTATGTCTAAAAAATGAAACAAACCTCCACACTATATTATGTCAAAAAAATGTAAAGAACACAATACTATGGTATGTAAAAAAAATGCCATTTTATAGTATGTCCAAATATATTTTTAAAAAACACTGTATTATAGAATGTCCAAATGTGTAAAAGAATGCTAGTATAGTATGACATTTCAGTTCCCACATGTTGCTAAATCAGAATCATTGTATACTTACAATAAACAATCAAGTTTATCAGTTGTCTTTGCAACACACAACAAAGGAACATACAGATTTTCACATGTCAGTGTAGATTCTACTCCAACTAACTTTAAGTCATACTTTTAATGACAAGTATGTAAGAAGAAGCTCATATCAGAGTACAACAGGCAAATGAAACATATCTGCTGCATTATATATCGGTAAAATGTCTTCTTTGCACCTAAATGCAAATGTTCACCTTTTGTTCGAGCCTCCCACCTGTGTTCAGGCCTCTCTGTGTGTGTCTTACAGGGGAGTGTGTGGAGCGACTGCCTGTACGGATGCTGCTGCTATCCGCTATCTTGGCTCCAGATCTCCAGAGAGCTGAAGAGAAGAGCAGCATCCCACGCCTCCTCCTCCTCCTCAGCCAGATACACCGCTCTGACCTCCCTGCAGGGGGCGCACTTGGTCTAGACACACGCATCGGTCCGGTCCTCCGCTGCAGCCTGCCCTCCAGTGTGCAGGAGTTGATTTAATCACACTTCCTCTGATCTGCAGCCACTCCCTGTTACCTCAGAGAATACAGCAGGAACGCAGTCTGTCCCACACGGAGGAAAGTTCACTTTGTCCCGAGATGAAGTGAAAAAAGTATGTCATTTGAATATTAGAGCACAATGACAAGAAGAATAAGCATGATGTATTATATTTTTTTGAAGAAACTAAGTACATGACATCATATACTGTACTTACCTGAAATGTAAATGTACCTTTGTTCTACTTTATGCTTCTACTTCACCATATCTCGGGGAAATATCGGGAAATATTGTATTTTCTGCTGACAGCCATAGGTGTATTGAAATTGTTATTTTAAACAAGTGGGTTAATAATGACCAGAATTTGACATCACAAATGAAAAAAAATAACTTTCTGGCTTAAAAATTGCTATTTTTCACCATATTGATCATTTTTTTCACATTTGCCTTATATGGCAAATACATGATATTCTCCTGGTTTCCACTGGAGATACTGCTGCTGTATTAAGGAGAACTGCAGTGATTGATGCAACACATCAGAACCAATGTTGCAAATCATGGACATATTCCAAAATGTGAAAAGAAAATCCACCTAGGATTTAGTAAAAAGAAAAAAAAGTTTTGTTTTGCTTTTAATGTCTGTTGACTTTTTCATGTAAATTTTATGCTTCTGTAAACTTTTTATGATTGGTGCCATACAAATAAATCGGCCTTGCCTTGTATTGTGTTGTTGCTTTTTTTTTAATTAATTAAAAAAGAACAACAACAGTGGCATTGTGAAAACAAACTGGACTGGACAATTCTAAAAATGTATTTTTTTTTGTTGGTTATATTGGTCAAAGATTTAACTATGTGCAAGTGGAAAATAATATGCATATATCATTTTATGGCAGATTTTTAATGCAGACATCAGAGCAATTGAAAAAACTAGCCAAAGTGAAAAAAAAACTACAAATGCATAAGCTTAGTAACTTATTTTTCTAACTTTGTACCATTCAAACAAAAGCATAGAGGATAGAACTGCATGTCAGGCTAAGTACAAAAGTACAAAACGTTTCCTTTTGTTCTTATCACATACCTCTATTGAAGAACACACTTTAAATATGAGGTAATGTGGTACAATGACGTCTGAGACTTAGAAAGATGTGTGATGGGCAGATAGTCTGATGTCTGAACTGTCAAAGGTGTTGACACAAGTCGGACTGGACAGACCAGTCCGTGACATGCATCCCGGTCCGTCTCATCACGTTCACAGTTCTGCAGCAAGTCTATAAGATGCAACACTGTCCTGCAAAAGCATCACTGCACTGGACACTGCATCCTCTTTCTCCCAGGACAGTAAGGTAAGCAGCTGTGACAGGGGTAAAGAAACATTAGCGGCTATGCAACTAGGAAAATGCTAACTGGATTTAATTATGATTTTAACAAAGGGGAAAGGGAATCCTTATAATAATAAATAATTTACAATAATTTAAGTTTGGAGTAACTTACAAACCTGTTCACCTCTTTTACTATCAAGTCCGTTTATCTTCTATCTCTATCTTGGTGTGATCAGGTGCATTGTTGGTACGTTTGCACCATTGACCAGTAACAATCTGGTCTAAAGTCAACGGTGCAGTATTTTCTTATTATTTAAAAGCTGCACAAGGTTCACATTATGTACACTCTGTTCGTTAGACTCTGGTTGAGTGAGGATTGCAGTTATACTCACGGATTCTGCATGACACATCGTAAAAAATAGCATTCTAATTACTAGTGGATAGGTTAGGGGTGGGTGCAATAATACAATATTAACTAGAAAATTCCTGGTTTTCCTGCTCAAACACAGTGACCTCTCAGACTTTTATCATACTAAACTATTAGAAACATTTACTTTGTGGGGCTTTTATTTTGAAAAACAGCAGTGTCCTGGGTTTCCTGTTAAACCACACTTTACTCTCAGAGTTTTCTAAACTATGAAGATATAGTTACTTAGTGGGACTTTTATTTTGGCACACCAAAAGAGGAAAACGTTTTAAAAATGTGAACATAGCAGAGAGCAAAGCAGGGCTAATTTACACACAATTAAGAAAAGCGTAAAAGAGTAACTTGATTATTTCAGAAGCTTAAAGTTTAGTTCTGAACTACAGGTTTTAGTCCTACTCTTTAAATCCCCCTGATATTTGCTGCAGTGACATTACTGTGTGCATGGAAATGTTTGCAATCGCTGAAAAGCAGCCTCTCTAATCATCAAACCTCTCATACATCAACACAACAGAATTTAGAAAGCATCACAGCTTACAGGGACTGGTAGAGGGGGAGTGAAATGGCAAAGTGGATCTATGTTGGGATTAACGGTTGGTGGTGCTATGCCTCAAAGGGGTGGCACCATAAGTTTATCAAAAGGGTATCAGATGGCTATCAATATTATTAATAATT
>CAFUXE010000070.1:333310-374985 GCA_903364295.1 Serranus cabrilla | reverse complement strand
CTCCACGGCATGCTCAGTTAGCAGATGAAAACAAACTGAGAGTGAATAGACGGCACAAAAAAAATCCCCTTCAGAATAAAACCACAGGATTTATTTGCCCATGTAAAGGCCCACGACCCACTGAAAACGGTTTCGCGACCCACTGTTGGGTCCCAGCCCACCAGTTGAGAATCACTTGTCTATTGCGTCTGTTTTATGCCCCCTATAATTTCCCTTAAATGAGAGATGGTCCAGGTTCTTAACACCCAATGTGACATATATGTTACATTACACATCTTTTACACATTTTGAATTTTTTTTTAGAAATGTGTTCTACATGTTCTATTTACACTGTTGTATATCTAAAGTATATATATAATTTCCCAAATTATTGCTTGAAGGAGAAATCGGTCCGGGTGTTTACACAGCAGTGAACAAACAGCATGCTAGGAGCAGCACATTGGGAGCAGTGGAGGGTTAGTTACCTTTTTCACCTCCACTCTGGGATTATGGCCATCTTCTAGTTATAAGGCTGATACTCCACATATAAATATAAACTTCAGGCCCTAGTGAGGATTGAACTCACGACCCCTGGTTTACAAGACCAGTGCTCTAACCACTGAGCTATAGAGCCACAAAAAACTGATGAAGGTGTAAAACTCCAATAGTTGAAGAATGAAATATTTGAATTCACAACAATGTAACATCTGCATTCCTCTTCTGTTCTTGAATACTCTGGAGCAAGCAACAGAGAGTGATCTGTACCCAGCACTGCTTATTATTGACAAAATTGAAGGACAGACAGAGACTCTAAAGACTTCTTTTTAAGTTACTTTACTTCCAGTAAGAGCATATTGCCCAGAAAGATATTCAGTTTCTTAAAACCAGAATGAAAAAAGAGGAGACATAACATGCCCATTTTTTCTACTCGTGCATATCTGTACATACCTGTATTCACTCTCTGTCTCAAACATTCAGTTTAAGCTCCTGTCTCTTTAAACCCATCTCTGGACAAAGCTCTGATCGGTCAGTGTTTCCAGGTTCTCTGCACTGTCACTGCAGCCAGAGAATGACTGTAACAGCGCTGTGGCGGCACTTCGTAAATTTATATATTATAATTGTTACATCACAACCTTATGGAAGACACAGTTTCTGAATATGGGCTGTGAGCGTTTTTCCAGTTTAAGTGTTATGATACTTTCACAGTATGTATTTAGCACCTAGACATATTCTGAAATTAAAAAAAAGACTTAAAGGTCTTTCTTTTATTTTTACAATATGGGACATTGAATGTGGTTGCATGTAACCTTGATCAGTTCCTGGCTCATCTGGTTGGCCTCAGCCACCATGGGCATCAGTTTGATGTAGTCATAGAAGACGGCCAGCAGACTGGGATCTGTCTGACTGGACCCAGCAGTTGATTCACCTAAAAAGACACAGAGATAATGTAATAAGTCAGATAAACGTCCTTTATTTTGCAGCTTTTGACCCTCTCGCTCACCCAGGTGGATGCCCTCTGCAGCAGCCAGTTCAGACTGGAAGTAGTCGTAGTCGTAGCGGCTCCAGTCATCCCCGCCCCTCTCAGAGGGATAACCAATGAACAGGTAGGTACAGTTGGAGCCCAGAATGAGACGGTCCTGTAGGGGAGAGAAATGCTGTGTGTGTGTGTGTCTGTGTGTCACACAATCATAAAGTTAGTGCGTGCGTCAACACTCACCAGGTGCTGCAGCTCAGTTATCTGAGAGATAGCGTTGCCGTTGACAATGACCTTTGACCCTGCCAGTGGGGTCAGTGTTACCCGGCGCTGTTCATTCCTGAAAACAGCATGACGCTCCTGGATCCTGAAACATACATGCACATGTGCAAACATAATGTATGTGTTAACTCAAACATCAAAACATGTAATAAGAGATATGACAAAGCTGTTTATTTTGACAGATGTTTAACTGTTCCCTAATGTGATCCCAATGTGAGGGAAACTCACCCTAAGCCCTTGATAGAAATGGATCTCGGGGAAGAGTCACACAGGCCGATGTCCCATTCACCTGGAACACAAAACATTATCAATGAGTGGTAATGAACACGCTAATAACTGGAGCCATAAATCTGTCAAACCATGTGAAGCTGCTCAGTCATGTTTAACATCCAGCTCGTCAGACTACTTGCATCTGTGGCATTCCCTCTCTACAAGGCGTACTGAACTAGAGAGTGGGATAAGATATAAAGAGGGCGGCAGAGTTACCCTCCTGAATAAAAAGCTTGACCACCCCCGACAGCTGAGCATCCTCGTTGATGTTCAGGATGTAAGGATGCATCTGCATCATCCTCCTCTCCTGACAGTGAGGGAGAGGGACAGAGAGACAAGGGAGAGCTGAAAAATAGTCATTTAATTTAAACATATATTTATACACAACACCAGTGATAAGGTTTGTGCGAGTTTTAGAATTCACAAAGAAAATCAACTGATTCACAGTGGGGCAAAAATGCTTAAAATGTCCCAAATTCAGTGTGTTGATACATATTAGAGCATAATATATCCAGAAATGACAGAAGCAATTACATATAGTAAAATAATGAATATATATATCATATAGATCTAGTGTCCATGTGTGTGCCAAGTTAGATTGAAAATAAAGAATTTCAAAGAACAATGAGTAATATGCCTTTTAATGTTTTTTTGTTTTTTTATTTATCATAGCTCATCTGAAACTCCAAAAACGTGTGGGTTTGTGTATCTCAGATTGTGTATTTGCATGTTAGATTGTGTTTGTACCTGTGTGATGTTAGCATACTGTTGCTCCCAGTCCTTCAGCGCCTCCTGCAGGTGTTGCTCCCACAGAGTCTGAATGGCTCTGATCTGGAGCTCGTTGTGGGTCAGCAGCTGACGAAGCTCCTCTGAACACACACACACACACACTTGCTGACCCTTGCCTGCTGTGTTCTATTCTTATACATTGTAAGAGTTGAGTCTCACTGGTCTCATCATTGGCTCTGCGTCCCTCCTGTCCAAGCCGGCTGAGTCTCTGCAGCAGTCTGGCGTTCTCGGCCTTTAGCTCTTTCACTAAACGCTCAGTGGGGCTCTCGTTCACGACTGCTCGATTCTGGATTCGCTTTGCCCTAAAGAGGTGAGGGAGTTGTGGACACAGTAAGTGAACCTAAACCTGTTCTTCAACAGATTTGACTCTGCGTCCAGCCCCCCACCCCCGTACATATACATAATACAACCAGCACTGCTCAGGGGAAACGCTGGAAGAGGTGGGAGTTGACTGTCACCTGGTGGCTTGGATCATTAAATTATCATTTATTTAGTTGTCTACCAGAAAGCACTTTTTAATCTGTTATTTAGCCCAGCAGACAGAGAGCACAGCAGCATCATCTTCTTTTTCTTCTTCTTTTAATGTATTTTTATGAATTGTGTATTTTATTCTTTTTATAATTTTGTCCTGCTTTTTCATCTTTTTAAAGCTGCTGTCATGAGCAAATTTCCCCCCGGGGATAAATAAAGTACAATCAATCAATCAATCAGGTATGTGGTTGGACCACAGGAAGAACAGAGGAAATGGGTGAAAGGCCAAGAAGACAGGAAGAACGCGTCAGAAAGACATGATAATAATAGTGAATGTATTTGTTATGATGGTGCATTACTCTGCATGTACCTCTCAGCATAGCGCAGGGTTGAGAGAGACTCCTCATAGCAGATATCAGCAGGACTCATCGTGGCAATCTTGAAAATTGATTGATGTCAATACATAGAAAATAACTGCACCACTTAATATTATTTGTTTAGTTTGCACTTTGTTTCTATCAGGTGTGTGTTACCATAACAGTGCGACTGTTGCCTCCCAGGGCAGACTGCAGCAGCTTTGTGAGGACTGAGTCCCTGTAGGGTATGTGGACCACCTTCCTACCCACTGCCACATCAGCGAGGGCACTGGAGGGGAAGACAGCATGTAAAAACTGCTGGCAAACCAAACTGAATGGAAACTAAGGTAAACTAACCACCAGGCCAACCTGATGACATTGCCCAGGGTGGTGAGGCTCAGGTTGATGGCCGTGCCCTCTTTGAGTCTGTCAGCCTCTGACCCTGATGAGCGCTGACGCTCACTGCCAGCCAAGTCCACCAGGTTTATGTTGGACTGCTTTGTGATGCTCTCTTTGGTAAATATCTGACAGGAATTCACAGTCAGGTCAGTAAGAAATGCTAAAACATTACCCTGAAAGAAGTACGTATAAAGCTCAAGAAACACGTGTTTCAGGTAAACGACGTTATTTAGCAACAGCTTGAGAAAACAGTGTGAGCCACTTACCTGTTTGAGCTGGAGGATAATGAGCATGTGCGAGCGACTGCTGTTGGCATTCATGTTAGTGGCAGCAGTGGTTCGGGTCCTGGTGCCCTGTTCCATCAGCTGCTCCACCTACATGTTAAAGGCAGAGTTCAGATTAAGTGAAGTG
Organism: Serranus cabrilla; assembly: GCA_903364295.1. Taxonomy (NCBI): domain Eukaryota; kingdom Metazoa; phylum Chordata; class Actinopteri; order Perciformes; family Serranidae; genus Serranus; species Serranus cabrilla. Next base: position 370,554 of record CAFUXE010000070.1, on the reverse strand, counting down.
GGCTGTATGGGGTACTTATCCAGAGTCAGTGTATTACAGCCCTGTTTAGGTTAATGCAGGGGAGTCTGAAGCTGTTGCCTCGGCAGATTCCACCGACAGAAACAGTCATTTTGCCTAAAAAAACACCGGAGTTGCAGGTCTGCTGCTGCCTCAACACGTTACTTTGTTTGTTATTCTGATGACTTTCTGAAATACCCAGTTAAAACACTACACTCTGAGATAAAATGACTGTTTTTGCTAATGGAGTCTGGTGACTTAAACAAGAGCACAGAACAACTTCCGTCCCGGTGCGTTGACTTAAAGAGGGCGGTCTGCTGGCAGGGTTAAGTCCTGAATATATATAAATATAGTGTAAACTTAACTGATTCTTTTTTATTTTTTATGTGGCTAAAATATGTTTTGCTACTTCTTCATCAACAGCAGAACATTGCTTAGCTTCTGTGCTGGTATTCCTGTGTAATTCTCCAAATCTGTGGCATGCCGGCCATCAACTACTGTAGGTACATACACTGACTCCGAGCGAAAAAACCATCCCTTAGATATTCACACTTTTACAAGATTTATATAAATTAAAATTCAATGGCTCTTAAAATTCTATAATTACAACGCTGGCAGGACATCAGAACTCAGCTTACTGAGCTTGTGGACAGTAATCTATCCTGCTCCCCTTCACTGTTATACAAAGTTTACTTGTGCAGGTGTTTCTCTCTGCTCTCCATCCATCCTTCTACCTGTGGTGCACTGTCACATGGGACTGTCCGGAGACCCTCCACATAGAAGCCTCTTTGCTGCTCCTCTCTGACTCTGAGCCCCCCAGGAGTACGGCTCCCTCGAGACAGCAGGTCAACCACCTGGAAAAAAGTATGCAAATATTTAGGAACAAGAGACTGTTGGCCTTCAAAAAAAAACAGAGAAAAACAAAACAGAAAATGAAAAAAGACAGGAGCTACTTTCCCTTCTGTTACCTGCTCATTATAGATCTCCAACATACTGAAAAAGACCTGTGTAGACATCAGAAACAGAGACATTCAGAATCTGAACGACCACCTCACACACATAGAAACAGTCACTCACTCTTTACCTGACACTGTCTGGTATCCTGGTTCTCTCTAATGGACTCAAACAGTCTGTCACAGAGTTTTGGAACCAGGCCTTTGTTAGGCCCGTAGCCCACCATGGAGTAACTCTTCCCTGAGCCGGTCTGCCCGTAGGCCAACAATGTGGCATTGTAACCCTGCAGACATCATATCAGGACTTTGACTATTAGAACAGAACATACATTGGACAGACAGTAGAGGCCAAACACTGTTTTAGACAACCAGCACAGAGCAAAAATTAGCTTCGTGATACAATTTAAACTCCAGTTAAACATATGGTGATTGTTACCTGCAGTGCATTCTCCAGTATTCCCTCTCCCAGGTCCTGGAACACACTGTCCTGAGGACAGAGGATATTTTATGACCTCGTAAATCAGTGTTGCCTTTCTTTTAGTCTTTCTAGACCTGTATGATTTGGAAAGTCTTTATTTGTACTGTTTAGATGTTTGTATCTTCTTTTTGCACTGTGTTCATAGAGTTCTGTTGTCTGCTGTAATAATATATTGTACTAATTCTTAGTAGGGCTGTCCTAGACATAAGAAATTCTTAGTTGACTAACACTCATATGATTTAATTGACAGGTCTGTAAAACTGGGTTTCACCGCAATGAGTCATGCAAAAGCACCACTTCTGTGCTTACCAGAGATTTTTCTTTGAAATAAGTCATTCAGCATGAAAAAGAAAATCTAAAATGACTAATCAAGACCAAAACAACCATTTAGTCAACTAGTCGATGTGGTACCATGATGCCCTGGAGCTGACCTGGTCTGCGTATCGTCCCCCGGGCTCCTCAGGCACATAGAGGCCGCCGCGGTCTCGCGTGAAGCCACTGTGGGACCAGTAGGCGTAATCAAAACAAAACGAACGCCGGCTCTGGGTTTCACGCGGGTCCTGGATTGTGATGGAGTTCGACACCATGGAGACAATACAGTGGCTGCCTGCGTCCCTCTCTCTCTGAATGGAAAGGAATAAAGGACAGTGGGAAAAGGATTGGACAAAAGATATATGATATAAAGATTCCTCTTTAGAAGCTCAAGAAGAAAACGAAAATCAACAATTATCAACTATGTGAGTGTCTGAAAATGTAGTGTGAGAATAAGTACTTTGAATTTAATATCTGCTGTGCAGGGTTGGGTCAGATTACTATAAGCAAAGCATTTTTTAATTAGTAATATAATCCATTGGATATCAGATAAATATAACTTTACTTTTGGATTACTTCAGAATCAAACGTTGAAAAAAATGGACGGTAGAAAAATAGAAGTTCCACAATCCTTCTTTGCTCTTTTAACATCTCCAAACAGTTTAACACAAATAAATAAATGACACTCACAGAAACCTGCAGGTGTACCATACGACTGAATAACTACAAATAAAAAGAGCTCCAGCTGCATGCAGTAGATCACCAGTGCACAGAAAGATTTCTGGCATGTAGGACAGCCTATATCATGTCATACATCATTTTAAGGCCACCTAATAAGGCTACACAATTTATCATGATTGATTTTATACTTTTGAGGCATTTTTGGGTATATTTTTTACAGTCTATGGTATACACCCTGTAAAATCATTGTAACTAACCAAATTAAAATGTAATCTGGGCTCAGTATAGTTCATAGTTTTTTCTTATCTGAGGACATATTTGTGATTTCATGTAATCTGATTACTACTCAACCCTGCTGCTGTGTCAGCAGACACATTGTCTTTTATCTGAGCTCCCCCAGCCAACACATCCTCAACCTCCATCATTTCTGTTGTATTGTCAGTTGTTTTTACACAAGCCTTTGAAAAAAAATTTAATTTTTAATGAAATCTTCTTGTTTGTTTGCTCAGACATTTGTAAATAACATTTTACTCTAGGTTATAGTATACTATTAACACTGATACAACAGTGAAACAAATTCTGTCGTGCAATTTTCACTTTTAAACTAGTTGCTTCCATCAGCGTGTATATAGCATATAATATATGTATATATCAGTAAATGTGATACTATAAGAATACGGTAATTACAATACATATACATTAAGAAAACATGAGGAAAGTAATAATAATAAAGTGACTGCACACTGACCTTATTGAAGGGTCGGACTCTGACGGCCACTTTGACACAGTCCTTGCCGTGCATGTCTGAGGCTTTAGCCCTCATGGTGCAGCAGGCAGGAGGCTGACACACTGAGTGATCCGCTCCCTCACACAGCAACACAGCCGTCCTGTGTCAAGTTACACGTTGACATGGACACACTCAGGTCCGTTTGTCAGGGTCTGTGGTGTCCATATTAGCCTGTGAGGAAATGCCTCATGACAAAAGCATTGTTTTCTTGCTGAAAGGTGGATGTGGCCCGAAATACTAACTACATCAGACAATAATGAGTGTAGACACTGCAACCGGATAAACGTACATAATAGTGAGCAGCATGACCACTGATTAGATATTTAGTCATAACTATTGATCATCAGCATTGAATATGGGAAGATATACGCTGTTAATTTGCTATATTATTAGTCATCAGCCTGGTGTTTTGTTAGCGAAGTGGAGCAGACCGGTTTCACTTTCACCTCCACTAACACTATACATTATAGATGAGACAGCTCTGGAAGGAGTTTTACAAGGTGGTTACCAACCATATTTCTGTCATTTCAGTGAAATTAAACAGCTAAATCTGAGATATTAGCTATAACTGTGATAGTATCTGAGGTGCCAGCAGGATATGGTCTCAGCTATTGTGAAGGATAATAACAGGCTAGTAGCTCCTCTCAGTGGTTCATTACACAACTGAGACAGAAAGAAAAAGGCTTGGTTGTAGTCTTGTCCCTCAGTAAACCAATTAACACACCCACACACACACTTACACATACATACACACATACTTGGCATTGGTTGGCTCTGTGTAAATAGTCACTACAAGAGCTGTGGGAGTGTCTCACTGACTTATTCAAAACCCCAAACTCTTAGAGCACTAATGTTATTGTGGGCATTCTGTTTTTTAAAATAATGCCCAATAACTGTGACGGATTTGATAAAAAAAAAGGTTAAGTACAAAAGGGGCGTTTGTTGCAAGCACCATTTCTTTTCTGATCATTTTGTTTCAGCCTGTTTATCTTTTCACTTTGCGGCCCTAAAATGAAAATTAAACGCTATTAAATGTCTTATCATTATAACATTTAAATGTCATTAAAATTAACTTTCAATCCATTTGTCAAAATGACAGAATGAAAAAGTCTTACACTGACTACGGCTTCGGCTTATGCTAGTACACACTGTGGAAGGGTGAAGCTTCTAAGATGAAAACATTAAGTTCATTTTGGTAGCCACTTGTCAGTAAGACAGAACAGCCCTAAAGCATTCGATTTTAATGTAAATAGACTTGAAGATAAAAATTGGGACCTTAAACTCGTTATGGCATTGTTAACTGAGGTAATACATCATGTGAAATATAGGGTCATATGCTCATTGACTTTTAAATAACCAGACTTCTTTTTACAAACAGTGGAGTCTCCCCCTGCTGGCGATTGGAACTTCATTTTTCAGGCCCAGAGGTTGCTGCTTGCTAACAACCCATAAACTGTGAGTGGAGACAACCCCGTCAGCTTTTTGTGGGTTGCCAGCATCAGAAGGATTTAGGATTTAACCAGCCAAATTTGGCTCCCGTTCCGGTCACATACAGGCTCTTTAGAATATACCTCGCCCATCTCAGTATCTCCTCCCAGAGCGACAACTACCTTTGCAAAGGTCACAAGGTCAAACAGCATATCACTGGGGTAGAAGGGGTGAATACAGATATAATCAGACAGCAGTTTTTTTTTCTTTGAATATATCAGTACATAAAAATGTAGAAGCAGAACCCCAAAATTCAAGTAAGAAAACAATCAGTCAACACCAGAAGTAGTTTTCAAGCTTTACCATATTTATCAAAGAGCAGTCATCAAAAATAAGACATTCTACGTACAGTACATTCATCAGAAAATAGCCTATGTGTCAGATGGTGGTTGCCATAAATTTAAACAAGCCTATTAACATGTCCCAAAGCAATTTTAACAATTCCAAACCACTGTGCAAGTCTTTTTGTTTCTTTCACACTGTACAAGATCCCCGTGACATAAACAGTCCAAATCTGATGGCATTAGTGTACAAGTCTGTGCCTCTTTCACAGAAAATCCCCTAAATTCGACTAAAAATTTTAAGACTATGGCATAGGCAGTCTGATTAGATGATCAAACGCATTCAAGACACTTAAAACTTCAAAATGAACGTAATTCTTTAGACTTTATTTATTAACTTTATTTGGAACATAGCAAAAGACTATATACAAATTGTTCAGTAGAAATCTTTTGTCTCCACTGGATTGGTTGCTTTTCTTCTTAAATAGAAAAAACAGCAGGCCTCGAAATCTAAAAAGTAAACAGACAGAAAAAAAAACAACAAAAGAAAACTAAAAGAAAAACTAAAAGAGAATGTGAATAAAACCTCTTTATCAGAGGCAGGTTCTGTTCAGTCTCTGATTTCGTTATTGGGACCTCTAAAAGCCCACACGGATTGCTTTCCCTTGTGCCATTCTGCGCCCAGAGAATTAAACGGATTACGAAGAGCGTCCAACGTCCAACACAAAATGGCCACAGACACAATATCAAGTTAGTACAAGCAGGATGTGGAAACTCCAAAAATATATGCCTCTCTCACACTGCAATCCATCAGTGTGTTTTGTCCGAAAAATAGATTTTCATGCTTTTATTTTACTGTTCTACAGAGAAGTGAATACATAAAGATAACGCAGCGCTGTGAGGCATTTGAGAAAATAGAACCATCATGAGTTTAGGCATATGCTTTTATTTGACAGCTCCTGACTGAGTTAGTTCAAATCTTCTGGTGGCTGTCTGAGGTTCCCTGGTCAAAAACCACCACCTTAAAGTTTCTTCCTCCGTGTGACAGGTTTTGTGTAAACGGTGTCCATTATGCGTCTGCGACGAAGGTTCATGCTCGAGGTCGGGGCCTCTGCCTCCTTAATCCTCTTCTGTGCTCGCGGGACCGGATCAGCTGGGCTGGGCAAGGGCGAGACCAGATCCACCTCTGCAATGGGAGGCGCCTCCAAAACTGCTTTGGATCTGAAGGTGAATTAAAAAAAAAACATGAGCCAGGAGGGATTTTCTACAGCCAAAACAAAGAACACATAGTACAAAAGGTGACTAAAATTCTTCAAACTAAGGATTCTTTGTTGTATTGTCAGTTTACAGTATTTTTCTCAGAAACAGGATCTTACTTAGTTGTTCGTTTGCCTCCTTTTCTGGTCTTAGAAACGTCCAAGGGATTTTCTTCTGATGGGATTTCATCCTGGCCAAAAACAAAAAAAGTGTAAATGCTACCATCATTTCAGAGCACTGAGGTTGAAAGTGGTTGGTAACAGATAGAAAATAGCTATAAAGAAGAATAACAAACTCTAGGCTTTTTGACTGGAAAACAATGAGCTCATGGGATTACATGTTTGACCTACGCACTAATTATGTTCAGGTTAATACAAAAACAAAAGTGTGAATCTCTAAAGTAAAAGCACTCACATGAGGAGCTTCAGAGGCATCTTTGACCTCTCTTCTCCTGCTGCGAGTGACAGGCGCTGCTTCACTCGGTCCAGGAGACTCTGATCTGGAAGCTGAACGGCAGACACAATACAGAGTTAAAACAATCATGGATGAATAGATGGAGATATGTGCGGGTAAAAAGATAAACAGCTCACCTCTTGTTCTTCTTCGTGAGGGCGAGTAGATGAATGAATTCTCGCCTGGACTGGACTCTTCCTCTTCAGGTTCAGGGACTGAGGTCTTGGTCGTCCTCTTGCTGGTTCTTACTATCTTTGTGACAACTACTCCTCCTGTAATTGCATAACAAAGTTTACGTTTTTCTCTCAGTACATTTGCACTTTTTTAATCTATGACGGAGATCTTATAGAAACTAAGATTCCGAACAAAATGGAAGGTTCGATGTCGGAGAATTATACAAACCTTGCTTCTCTTCCTCGTCCTGAAGTCTCTTAATGAGGGCATCGGCAACTTGGGTTTCAGAATCCACCTCCAGCGGTGAGTCCAGTAAGGGAAGTTCTTCCTCAGGGTGCTCCCAGAGTTTGCTTCTAGTTGGTCGATGGGAGTTTGTGCGAGCAGCGTTGCTCTTGAGCTCAGGCTCGAGAAGAACTCCGCTTTCTTTTGTATTTTCAGTAATTGTCTCATCTTTTGTCGTCCTTGCACTCTGAGGAAGTGATATAGGAACCAGTTTCACCTGGGAACAACAGTGGATGGATGGGGTTTTGGGTTGTAACAGTTTGTACCATGACAGTTGGGTACAAATACAGAGAGGTTATGGTTCGGTGCATGCAGATGAATAAATAGTGTGTATTCTGACACATGTACTGTGGAACCACAAGTTTGGCCCAGAAGCTTTCAGCCATTCGCTGGTGATAACAGGTGAGCTGACAGGTGCTACAATAGCTACAGATAGAGGTCATTTTCAATGCTTTTCTCAAACACTGTGCTTAAGAAAAGGCGTCTGTCTTTGGTGCTCTATGTGTGTTCAAAATAAATGAAAGGAAAGTTTGTTGCACATGTGTTGTTTTCTTCACTGTATCAAACTGCGATTCCCAAACTAGGGAAAGAACCGAGCCGTGAGCTCTGTGTATCATCACACCCCAAATTATTTATGAACATGTTATATGGAATAATGTAAAATGGACAAAAAGGGTTAAACTGAACATGACATAATGAGGTAAAATTAATTTTTAATGGAAAAGTTGTGTCTCAAATGAATTCAAGTGAAAAGTCAGTTGATGCTTTATGAAACATCTCGATATGTCACTGACGGGAAACATACTTTTACCTGGGACAGCTTTCAGTTAATTTAACATCAACAACTTCCACAAAAGAAAGAAAGGTATAAATGACTTACTTGTGGATAAACACTGAGGGTATTCCGGTTGGACTGTCGTATCATCCTGCTGGGGCTGGAAGGTTTTTTGCTCTCTTCCTCCTCCACCTCAAACAAGACCGGCTGTGCCTCTGCCCTACTTTTCCTGGAGTTGCGTTTGAAGGGTGATGCAGAGGCCTCTATCTGTTCTTTGTCTTCTTTTAAGATCTCTAATTGTGTTGACTCCTGCTCACTGCTACTCAATATCCTTCTGCTTGACCTCCTCGGAGTGTTTCCCTGAGTGGTCCTGCGTTTAGCCGGCGTTGGAGTCTTGGAGCTTGTTCTGCGAGACACTTTTGTATGAGTGACATCATCCTCTTGTTCTTCTGCACTTTCGATTTCGGTACTCTGGCTGGTCCTTGTTGAGGTGGCCTTCTGGGAAACCCGCCGTCTGGCTGGGGAAGAGGCTTCAGAGGTTGCTGCAACTGTGGTGTCATTATTTATGATGCCCCCTTCTTCAACCTCGTCTTTAGGAGGCTCCAGCTGAGCCTTCCGAGTACTTCTTCGAGGTGTGCTAGCTTGGACTTTAGTTTCTTTGCTCTGTTTACTTTTTCTAGGTGTACGACTAGGTGAGGCGGGGAGCTCAGTTATCCTTTCTGGCTCCTCCTCTGCCTCCTCTTCGTCCTCTGGGAGGGGAGAAACGAAGGTAACCATCTTCCCTCTTGTGGTCCTCCGTGTTGGGGTCCTCTGAGAAGTGGGGGTCTCTGGCACAGGCTGTTCCCCTGGCTGGCTATTTGAGACATTTTTTCTTGGTCTTCCCCTTGGTCTTCTTGTTTCTGTCTTAATGTCTTCCTTCTTATCTTCTCCTGTCTCTGACAGGTCCTTGTGGTCCTGCCGTTTCTCCTCCACAACAGTAGCTGTCTCTGCACTGAGGGCTATCTCTGCCTCCACATTGACAAGCCCATTCTCTTCAGGCTCTTCCTGGTCCTCAGCTGGTGTGTGTTCTTCCTCCTCTACCATCTCCTCCTCAGGAGGTGTTGGTTTGTCCTCCTCTACCATCTCCGCCTCAGGAGAAGTTTGTCTGTCCTCCTCTACCATCTCCTCCTCAGGAGGTGTTGGTTTGTTCTCCTCTACCATCTCCTCCTCAGGAGAAGTTTGTCTGTCCTCCTCCTCTTCCTCAGTAGATGTTGGTTTATCCTCCTCAGCAGATGTTTGTCTGTCCTCCTCTATCACCTCCTCCTCCTCAGCTGGTGTTGGTTTATCCTCCTCCACAGCATCCTTTTCTGCTGCAGAGTCTCTCTCATCCACACCTGCTGGGAGTTCTTCTAATGGAGTGGATCCAGAGGCTGCGAGACTTTCAGGTTCATGATCTTCGAATACCATTACAGCTGGTACTTCTCCAACTGGACTTTGTCCAGACAATGAAATAACTTCAGCTTCATGATCTTCATCCAACAATACTGCTGGGACTTCTCCCACTGGACTTTGTTCAGACAGTAAAAGAACTTCAGGTTCATGACCTTCAAATACCATGACAGATGGGACTTCTCCAACTGGACTTTGTTCAGATAGGAAAAGACCATCAGGATCCTGATCTTCAGCCAGCATTAAGGCTGGGGGTTCCTCCAATGGAGATGGCTCAGAGACTGAAACCCCTGCAGGTTCATGGTCTTCAACCAAAACTATTAACTCTGCAGCGCTCTGTTCTTCAGCATCTTCAAGCTCATTGTTTACTTCAGTGTTTTCAGTTTGTAGGTCAGCAAGTGTTACATGTTCTGACTCTGTCGGTCCATTTATCTCAATTCCATCCAAGGTGTCCATCTCTTTCCTTTGATCTTCTTCTTCCGCTGCTTCTTCAGACAGAAGAGGATCATCATCATCTTTACCCAAAAGAATAACCTCGGGTTTGGCCACAAGTTCATCAACTGCCAGAACTACCGGAGACAGGGCGGGAGGGCCAGAGGCCTGCAGATCATTCTCCAGTGGCAGCATGTCTGGCTCTTGGTCCCCGTCCTCGTCCACATCGAGCATCAGAGAGAATCCGCTGTGAGATTCAGACCTCGGGTCATCTGGCAACACTGTTTGTTGAAGCTCAGGAAGATCCAGCTGAGAACTGTCGACCAGGCCGTCCTGCCCCTCCACGAGCTCCAGGGGAACCAGGAGAGTGGTAGAGGGTTTGAGCTCCATGTATGATGATCCCTGCTCTTCATCCTCATCTGCCTCCATCCCTCTTTCATCTCCCCCGAGCCTCACCATCACCACCTCACCCTCCATCTCCTCCTCTACCATCTGCAGCAGAGCAAACACACACACACAGACAGGAGAACTTATTTCTTTTGACTGATTAATTAATTAGTGCAGAAAATGACAACCTGCATCCCACCCTGGACTAACAGATTAACCCTATGAACCCCAAGCAGTTTCCGGGCGTCTTTTGCTCCGGTTACATTTTACTCAGGTATAATGTTAAAAAGAGAAACAAATGATTTTTTTTCATTTGAATAACTATAAATAAACTATACATATACTCCAAGTGCCCACAAGTGAAATCAATATTGGAAAAAGGCTCCACATGCTATTCATACTGAACTATTTACATCTAAATAACCTCTCTTGTCCTTTGTTCTTTGCACTGTGTAAGCAGCCAGCAGTACAGTCCAAGTTTTACAGACTTTTTGCTGCGACTGGCTGAGTCAACTCAAAGCCTCCCAGCTGGAGTACAAAAAATGTTTTTTTGTTTTTTTTACAGGATCTGGTTAGGGTAAACAGTTTATTGTTAGCTTAATATGGAATGAGACATGTAGAAGAAAGGGATTCTGAGGAGTACCACTTTTTTAAGCTGTGATTGAGTTACTTTTCTCTTTTGGAGGGTTAAGTGACTAATTGTTTCAGCCCGACATTTGTTACCTTCATCTCTGCACTGGGTGTGATCAGAGAGAACTCTGCAGCCTCTTGCTCTGACAGACTTGGCAGGAAGTGGGTATGTCCCTGCTGTACAAATACTGAAGTGGGCTGGAGGGGTGGCAGTCTGCCATTTCCCTGGACCTCCTCAATAATCTCCACCTCACTCCCTGAGTCCTCCTCCTCCTCCTCTTCTTCTTCCTCCTCCTCTTCCTCAGACTCCTCCTCCTCATCTTCTTCCCCCTCAGACACAGGGCTGGAAAGCTCTTCACTATCGTTAACACTCACCACAGCTAGGAGAGAAGAAAGCAGAGAAGAGCAGGTTTGTGAGAACATGAGATAAACAACACTGCAACAGTCAGTGTTAATGTTTATGTGTGTATAATCGTCCTCACAGTGGGAGTCTGTGCCAGTCGGCTCGGATGATGTCACAGAGGCAGTAGATTTCTGGCTGGTGAAAGCTGGAGGAGCTTCAGCAGCTGCCTGCACCTCCTCCTCAGCCTCACCTTGTGACTCACTGGGGGAAAAGGAGAGTGATATCTTTCAACTGTGAACAACATATCAATAAACAGCTGACAGGGCCAGTAAAGGAAACAGAGTTACACAACATTTTCTGGTATTAAACCAAATTCACATATTTTTTATAGGTTTGTAAACAGAACAGGGTACAGACCTGTTGAAAGATGTCTCGGCCTGTGATGCATCGTGGATTCCTGAGCGGGTGAGCGGAGGAGACAGATCGCCAAACAGATGTCTTTGCACAAACTCTGTCAGATCTGTCAAAGATACAGAATCATGGCATCTTAACATGAAGTTATTAGAATATTTCAACCTATACTGAAAGGTTTCAAAAAAGCTATACCGTTTCCTATAATGTTGCGTTTATGAATTAGTCTTGTCTAATTAGACCTTTTACAGTATAAGTGGGTCCTTTCAGGACAGACCTGTTGCTTGCTCCAGCTCCTCTTCTGCTGAACACGTGGGTTCAGAGGCTGTAGATGGTTCCAGATACTCAGTGAACTCTGTGGTTTCAGTGACCTCTGTCAGGATATCCTGTCCCATCAATGGATCCGGCGATTCGACCTCAGCGCCAGAGTCTATGCTCTCAGTTACCTGGTTACAAACTAGTGGCATACAAAATGTGTCCAGTTATGTTTTACAGAAGCGTGGTAAATCATGTAGATATTTTCAGCACCTCTTATTTCTGAAAGAGTAACATGTCTAAATGAACTAAATAGACTATCTAAATCTTAATAGACTAAATGAATTTCCCCTTGGGGATAAATAAAGTAATTTTGATTTTGATTTGATGTCTTTATATTTGGGTGCTGCTGATGTAATGGTGTGCATACATTCTGCAAATGAATTACCTTGATTGTGACTAGATATCTCCTGAAGAAGAGCTGCAGCATCTTCATGTTCGCTACTTGAATGAGCGTCCTGTTCATCGTCGTCTTTAGACTGAACTTGTTCCTCTTTTTGAGCCTCGTTTTCAAGTTCCATCTCTATCTGGTCCACAAATGTTTCACCTTCCTTCGCCTCCTCATCTTCCCTCTCTGTATCTTCTGATGTCAGAGGAGGGGTTTGCTCAGTGGTTGGTGAGGGCATTTCGTCTAATTCTTGAATTTCAGTTTGGTCTTTGAGGTTCACCGTCACTATGTCCTCTTTTTCCTCTGCAGCTGGATGCCCCTCTTCTCCCTCCTCTGCAAGACCAGGAAGAGGTGCATCATAAAACTCTAGAGTGGTGTCTGTTGAGCGGCAAGATGTCTGGCTCGTGTCAAAGCTCAGGCTGAGCTGTGCTTGTGTCGATTCTGATGGTCTGGTTTCTGCAACGACTTCATGAATGGAGGATGATTCGCTCTCAAAGCATCTCAGCTGTGGGGAAGGAATACCACCTTCTGGTGGCAAGAACTTCACATGAGATTGTTCCTCTTCCTCTTCTCCAGCCTCTTCCTCCTCGGCAGGCTGTGAGGACCAGTTCTTATGTGTGGCCTTAGATAGTGTGGAGCCTCTGGTCAGCAAGCTAATCTCACTGTCTGCTGCCATCTAGAGAGAAAAACAGTTTGTAGTACACATTTTATTACCAAGACAAAATCAAATCAAGTGTGTTTCTGACTCGTTTTCAGTGCTTGATCTTACTCCATTGGTCCATCGGATGCCCTTCTCCGGTTCAGGAGATTCTGCCTCCTCAATGAATGTGATGCGACTCTCTTTGCTGCGGAGTGGGGGGGTGATGGAGCGCCCTGGAGATGCTGACGGGGTGGCGACAGGTGTTGGCCTCAGGCTGCTGCGCAGGATGGACTGGGGAGTGAAGGCTGAGAACACAGGGCCAGACGCAGCCAAGGCCCGAGCTCGCTGAGAACAAAAACATATTCAGTTCAGTAACAAAACTCTCCAGGAATATGAAGTCAATTAAGAAAGAAAACAATACATAAGAAACTTGCATAAATATGCATAAAGATTTGACTACAGATAACAGGGTGCACTGCTTTTTCCAACCCACTTTAGAATCAACCACACCTACATACATATAATGAAATCTTACAACCTTTAGTCCCAACAAAGTTGTTTAAAAACGTAACTTAAATTATTGCCTTCATCTATTAACTAAGCTGCTGGCTAATTAGCTACCTAGCTCCATGCCTCTAAAGCCCAAAAAGCTGTCACAGCCCGAGCCTGACTTGCTAGCTAGCAGATATTGCCCACTGTTTGGCTAACTTTCTGTAACCTGTGTAGAATGAAAGGACACCGCTAGCTTGCTAACTAGGATAAGTATCCATGAGCGTATGTTCCAGTCAGCAGCTGGTGATGTTAAGTCACGGCAAGGCGTACTAGCCAATCACACCACAGCTAGGCTTTCACCATATGCAAGTGGTTATGGCTTTAGTTCAAATGGGTTGGAAAAACAACAGACGCTGACAGAGTAAAGGCTTAAGTGTCAAATTCCTCCTCACCTTGACAACCTGCGGCGTTTGCAGCAGACTGAGTTCAGGAGCCTTGCTGATACCCTTTGGAGAAACCCAGAAGCTGGGAGGTCTGGGGGGGCTGAGGAGAGGACGAGGAGTCTGACAGGCAGGCTGCACCACCAAGTCCATCAGCCTGGTTCGCATCAAAGATAAGGAAGGAAAGCAAAGAATCTATGACTTTAACATAACTGGCATGCAGTTTTTCAAGTCATTCTTGAAAATGTTCAGTATAGAAATTAACACATTACTATGACATCTAAACAGATTAAGATAACATAATTGTATCAGTGAACAAAAAAAATTGAAGTAATTTTAAAGTGCTTTAAAATGTGCAATCATATTCATCAAAGTGAAATATTTCCCAAAATGATAAAAATGGTTGAGTTTCATAATGTACTTTAACAAAAAGTTGCAAAGTGTTGTCTCAAAATATAATCTTATTCTATCAGTAAATGTTTAGATTTGCCCTTTAGGAGGTGCCTCACTGTTCCTCAACCAAAGGTAATTATATTAGATTAACATCTAATACACTTTTTCCTTTATAACATACATGATCAAACTGCTGGTATACTGAAATCTGCTTCAGGACAAAGAGTTAAAAAAAAAACTGATTCAATTGTTTACGTGATTCTTTTTATTTTCAAACAAATATGCTTCACTCAGGCTGCTGTGGAGCTCCTATGAGAGTACCTTGACTTTCGTTTGGAGGTCGTGGTGATCGGGGTTCCCAGGAAGGGATCAGAAAGGGCCAAGGAGGAAGGCTTGGGGCTGTGAACGTCAGCTGCCCTGGGGCTGGCAGAAACAATATTGTGATAAGTTAAAAGGTAATCAAATAAATAACAGGTAAGAATAATTAACCCTGAAATGCAATTTTGGTATTTTCTGCTCACCTCTTGGCTGGGGAGGACTGCGGTGTTGCTCCTTTGCCTAACCACACCTCCTCAATCTTGGTCAGGACGTTGTTGATGAAGCCGGCCCTGGACATCACCTTCTCACTGACGGAGCGTTTGGTGATGGTCGACAACGGCTGTGGCCGAGAAACTACAGCACAGAGCGTAAATTTGTCAACTATTTGCTTAAGCGTTTGGAATACATGTAACCATGGGAGTAAACTGCAGTTGACATAAATTCGAGTAAAGCATCTCTTTACCTTCTCTGTGAATAGCGAAGGGATGCTGGTAGGGCTTTGCTCTCTCCATTGCCAGTTTCCTCTGGACTCTGGGCAAAACTTTACCATACTGATCCAATATGGAGTTCCTGGTGTTGGATCGCTCTTTAAGCTTTGGGTCTCGCTCATTCTAGGAACAACAAACCAAGAGAAAATTGTTATAAATTTTACGGGATTCGAGTATCACCTTTCTGTACAATCACAGTGATTTTCCTATTTGGATATATGTCGAAGTTGATTACAAATTATTAGTACAGCTGACTAGAAATACTAAAAATAAATATAGTTTAAATGTCACACAAATAAATACTTTTGTGACAACAACTATAATACTAATTATGCGAGTGTCATACATACCACCAGGTTCATTTTGAGGCTGTGGTTGAGCTGCAGGGCAGGAATGTAGTTAGCCTGCTGAAGGTAATGAACCATCAGCAGTTCTCTGTTTTGAAGTCCCCCTGTACCCTGGAGAAACTTTTCCAAACACTCCTGAAAAACAAAAACAAAAGCACAAGTTTTAAGCTTTAAAGTTCCAAAAACACAAGGAAACATTAATATCCAAGCAAAATAATGAAGGGCTAGGGTTTTTGTAAATGTAGCAATTAAAATCGGATGGATTCATTTATCCTCCTACCTGCTCAGTGGGGCTCAGGGGCAGTTTGAGCAGCTCCTTGACGAGGCCCAGCTCCTGGCAGTTCTCATACAGGAAGCCCAGCAGCTCGCCCATATTGAGGCGATTAGAGTGCTGCCGAAGTAAGGACCACGCCTCTATGAGACACCTGGAAGAAGGATGCTCCAGCTGGTTAATAAAAGCTAAGATAAGACATGTGAAAGAAATCAAGAACTGGCAGTGGATTGTCATCAAGCTTGTTTCCTAAAACAAAAAAGCCTTTCCTTCATTTTTACCAGGCGTACATTTATACTTAATGTTTCTGTTAGTGTTGTTGCACAGAGTTCTGTCCCTTTGCTCTTACCTGTTGTGTAGCAGTACAGCCAGGCAGAGTTTGGCCTGGGAGGTGGAGGAAATAGGAGGCTTTGTAACGTGAAAATATCGTAGTGCCACTGAGTGTTGGCCCTGGCACATCAGTGCTTGCAGGACACGCTCGTGCTGCCACTCAAACTGACACTGAGCGGCCGCTGGATGCAGGAGCAACTCAAATGAGCTCTGATGGGAACAAAGCAGAAAGGTCAGAGAAAGTTGTCATGTTTAAAGGTATCATTAAATGTTTATTATGCTGATACGGATTGTCCATTTCCATTTAAAGACAGAGACTCTCTCAAAAAGTGAGTCAAACGTGTTAGCAGTTGTGTACCTGGTGGTCATGATGGTCCAGCAGCCAGAGGCCTTGTACTAGTTTCACCAGTCCAATAGGGATGGCAAAAGCTGGAGGGAAAGACTCCACTGATGCTCCCTCCTTATTGGGAAATGAGTACATGACATCCAGCAACAGGTATATGACCTGGGACAACAGGTCAAGGCTCATACATGCAGTTGGCTTAATTTAGTCCATATTTCAGAGAGTTTAAGATGTACAACTACAACCAAGGTTACTAGATTTTAAAATAAATGACCCAAAATTAAACCAAATGGGATGATTTAGCATTTATCAAACCAACAGAACTCCTAAAAAAGTAGTTGCCTTTTTTTCGTTTGTCAAATGTTAAAACAGTGAATCTGCTTTTTCCTGAAACTTAAACATCTACAGCCACAAAAAAACATTCTAAACAAGCAAACAAACAGTTTAAGAAGCAACAAAAGACACTGGAGCTGGTTGTGGCTGACATGAACATGTCTTGACATTATTAATGAAAGGATACAATAGCATGTTTGGTAGCTTCATCAATGTTGTCCAGTAGATAGATGTCCAACAGGGCCTGTAGGTATAAAATCAATTCTTTACATGTTTCTCACAAGATGCTCAATTTGACACAAATTAGATAATGCAAAATAAATGATATTCTACATAAATAAATTCAATGCTTACATGAAGTGAAGGTGGTGGGTATTGCCCTGTCCCACCCTCATCCCTCTTCCACAGGTTGATCAAGCGTTCACCACACTGGCTGACCAAGCCATCAATCATCAGACAGTCTGCACACCACTTGCCCCTGAGAGGACAATGTGAGAATGTTGGCATTAAATCAACTTAGTCAGTCACCATCACCATAATCATCAACATCAAAAAGTAATAGATGTTACTTAATAATATTAAGATTAATATTGATTAGCTGTAGTTCTAGATTTGGAATATATAAAACGATTCAAGTTGCTTTCAAGGAAAGACTACTCACTTAGCCAGCCTGGTCAGCTCCTCTCTGCGGATAGTATAGTAGTTGCTGATGACTGAGTGAGTGTAGAAAGGCCTGGAGATCTGGAGAGCATCGTCATCTGGTGGGGAGGGCAGTTAGAATTCATAGAGAGAAGGACAATATAAAACTCAATTCAGTCATATTTCAAAGTTTGAAATCACACACAAGTGAGTTGTGTATGCTGCATTAGCTCAGCCACACCTCTCTGGTGGACCAGACACTGCTTGATGATAGATACTGTTACTAACTTTGAGCTGCAAAGATTAATCAACTAGTTGTTAACTATGAAGTTTATCCCCAACTATTTTGATAATTGTTTAATGCAAATGCATTGTTGAATGAAAATATTTTGTGGCGTCTTCCTTCTGTACTACAATATCTCTGTGGACAAAACAAGACAAGTTGAAGCAATGTCTTGGGTTTCGAGAAACACTAACTAACATGTTCCACCATTTTTTGACATTTTATAGAAAATAACTATTTAATGAATCGAATTGATAATCGTCTGACAAAACGATAATTTAAAATAGTTTGTCGTTGCAGCCTTACATCATTATTGTGCTGCCTCACGTGCGATATTGATTTAACAGACACTTATTTTAAGATTATTAATTTAACTGATTGTGTGTTCCTATGATTTTGTTACATAAAATGACCACTCCAAGTAACAGACTTGAACCAGACAAATTTCTGAAAATTTGACAGACTTAGAACTGGCTTCAGCATTTGTGACCAGCGAAAGACTTGAAGAATCTCTCTCACTCCACATTGCAGGAATGCTTCTCGTTCAAGAATATTTTTAGGTCACTGGGGTCAGTGACTAAGATATTTGACCTGTTTTCAACTTGTTTACTCATTGACCGAGAAACCATGTTGTGTGAAGTTGCTAGTAAGACTTCTAAGATCATGTTTGTGCTACAAACAACTTACCTGATCCTTCAGGCAGCAGACCGGTGCGACAGAACCAGAGCACCACCTGAGCGTACTTGGAGATTAGACTGGAAACAATGTTCTTGTTCATCAGACCCACCAGGCCTACATCATAAAATATATAAACAAAATGTGTTGTCAACAACAAAGTGTAGCCTGAGCGATTTATTGGTTGACCGACTGATATGCACCAATATGAATTTCTTTTTTATAAACAATATAAAATGTAAGGACTCAAGACAACCTTCAGTGGTTTGATATGGCTGACTTATGGATACTATATTCCAAAATGATGCTATCTTGGTGGTTTGCTACATCTTTTGCTGTAGACATTACAAAAAACTGAAAAAAAACCCTGGAGAGTGTTTCATTACAGTTGAGACGAAGGGAAATTCAAACCGGCTCCCTGGCATCACAGGGAAACATAACACTTGAACATGTGGTTGTGTTTGTGGGGATGTTGCACCTTTTTGTGTGAGCTCCTGAGCTTCACTGAGCAGACAGTGGAAAATGGTACTGAGGTTGCTAAGCAGTCTCTGACTGTGCTGTAGCAGCTGCATGGTCTGAGGGTCTGTGAAGTTGGAGGAGCTGTCAAACAGCGGTGCACCTAGGGAACAAACACACACGATATTTCAACAAAAATACAAATCAGGAAACAGATTGATAACTTAACATAATTTACCTTACAAAAAAGCTATGCAAAAAACAACTCTGATCTGATCTATTCAAATGTAACCCTGAATAACCTGATGTGTTTTAGTGCCAAATATAGTTCAAATCTGATCAGTGGTTAAAATAAACTTTATTTGTATTTTTTTTAAAAACATTTTTAGTGCCAATACAGTTCAGAACGTATTTGATTGAAAAAAGAGAAATCATACAGATGCCATCCAGTTCCTCCTTGGTCTGAACCACTTTGTTCCAGGCCCAATCCAGGATGTAGCGCAGGTTGAGTGCAGAGCCTGGTTGTTCTGTTGAAGAAGGGCACAATTACAAACATTACGGATGACCATATTTATATAGTGGGACTTATGGTAAAGGTTTCACATGATTTGTATCTGTGTACTTGCGCATACTTGCTGGTATAGTTGCAATGTGTTTCTGTGAGAAGTTTGAGAAACAATTTGACAGTTACATAATCTCGACTCCTCACCTTCTGCAGTCCACTGCTTAATACAGCCTGTGATCAGCCCCAAGGAGCTGGTCTCCACAGCTGTGGATAGGATGGCATCCAGCTGCTCCTCCTTAAGGCCAACATCAAGTTACATGTACCAATTACTATCAACACTTGACAATAATCATGTTATCCAATTCTGGATATTGTTTTGTGGTTTAAACTAAAACAGTGAGTACAAGGTCATAATGAATGTGGCTTTGTGGATTTCTGTAAACAAGCATTTCTGATGCCAGCAGCTTAGTGTGTGTGTACCTGAGAGAGGCTGGAGGCCTGGGTGTCAGCCAGGCGAGATGAGAGTAGGCCGGACATGAGGCAGCGAGAGTAACTAGTGGAGATGACATCACTGGAACAAGGAGCAGCTTTCTTTAAAAAGCTCAGGGTCTGGTGTTGATGACAATGCTAAGTGTTAATTGTTAAGTGCTGTAAAAGGAGCCCACTTTTAATTGAAAACATCATCACGTTTCAATTCTATGTGAATGGTAAATACTGTGTGGCCTTGCTATATACATCATATAATATGCTAAATAAATAGAAGAGCACAGAAGGGAAATGCTTTGTAAACAAACAGTTTGACATCTGCCTTAAAATGATATAAAGTCCAAGAGGTAAACTCAGTGCCTGAAAAGTGAAGTCAATGCATCAGCGCCTTAAACCTGCATACTTTCTCGTGGCCAGCAGGGGGCAACTCCAGTGGTTGCAAAAATAAGTATGATGTTTAGAAGTCTATGAGAAAATTACCTTACTTCTTGCTTAATTTATAACCTTGTTAAACTTTCTCATGAGTTTTTGGTCACATATTATTTTAAGCCTTTTTTTCACTGGCAAAAGTAAGCATTGATTATTATCAGAATGAATGTAAACTTTGGATACACATTGCTAACCAGGCCAGCTGTTTGCTGTGCTAGGTACCTTGCCCAGTTGGGCTGGTGACCTGTGTAACCGCCCCAGTGACGTTCTCTCATTCAAATATGGTCATTTGCTCTCCAAAAAAGAAGAAAAAAGACAGCAACTTCCAAAGTGCCAAACTCAAGGCTCAAGCACCCAAACCAGTGGGTGAAATCACAGTGACTATGTCCCTTTTTTAATACAGTTACATGTTACCCTTTAATAATTTGGATGTAATGCTATGAATAAATTGTGAGGTGAACACATGCAATATAGAAAAATAAACAACAGGAAACTTGCCTCTTTCTGATACCCAGAGCAAGTTAAGTGCACAATTCCAGAGTTGAGCAAGCAGGTAGCATCTGTAACATGATAAGCACATTTACTGAGCATTACAAAAAAAAGAAGAAAAAAAGAGGAACACAACCTGGCAAAAAGGTATTATAAGGCCTAATTCATTACATTTTCATAATTGTATCCAAACCATCTCATATCATATTGTGGCATGCATAGTGTCTACACCTACCAAAGTTATATGTTGTGGGGTTGAAGTACTGTTCTGGTGGGGGGCAGGTGAAGGGCAGGCCTCTGCTCAGGCTGCGGTCGTGCACCACCACATCCAAGAGGATGTGTTGAGACAACATCTGCACTACTGGGTCCAGAGACCAAACCGCCAGGTAGGGACAATTTTGCAGAGACTCGCCCGTTCTGATGACAACACAGTAAATCAAGTAGTCATTACAATAATCCCAATAAAGCAGCTGAGGCCTCTATTACCTGGATTAATACTGTTTTATAATTCCACAATTAAGCATCAGACGGACAACAACACTAACCTTGGGTTTCATAGTAATACTGGTTTGTGCTATTGAATTGTTCTTAACTGTGTCAAGTTTAATTTAAATATACTTTTATCAGAGAGATTATACTTTTCACTATTGAAATTGTTATATCAGTTGCATAAATGTCTACTTTATTTACACCGTATTCATTCTAGGTACATTGATAGTTTATTAAAATGTCATGGTGAGGGAAAAGTTAATTTTATTTAAATGGGTTACATTAAAAAAAAATACATCAAACAACATAAATCAGGGGAAGAAAATAAGAACTCAAGAAACCACAGAAGTAGTAATAAAATCAGTCTATAGTTACCTCAAGGAGTCTGGCATCTGTGCATGATACCAACGGTTGATGTCAAAAACACCGATGTAGGTAGATGGGGTTCCTTGACCGTAGGCCTTGACTTGCCAGCTGAAGATAGACACACTGGTGTCCGGAGATGCAACTGAAATTGGGAGGTGAGGAGGGATTGAGAAAGACAGTGTGGGTGATTGTGGAAGTGACTAAGAAAATAAAAGCAGGTACTGAGAGGAAGTAGATACAGGATGCAAAAAAGAGACAAAGAGTAGGACTGTTCACCATCATGCAGAAGATGGCATGACATAGCATAGTATAAATAGCTTTAATGAAAGCACATTTACAGATTTTATTTCTCTATTACAACAGTGCTGACAATGCCAAAGCACAAAGCATTCAAATCCGATTGGAAATGTTTAAAACCTGCACGAATGAGCTCCCTACATACTCAGATCTTCTACAGGCAGTTTCAGGCTAACCTTCATTCATGCTGTCATCCCTGTCAGGGTGGGGTCGGAACTTCTCGATGGTCTGGCAACTCAGCAGGCGGGTGTTGGTGGCCTGCGTCCGGAGCGGGAAAGCTGTGCCACTCAAATCCTGACTGTAACGTTCCTCACAGTACTCCAGGCCCTGAGTAACAACAAGTTAAAGAGGGAAGAGAGTAATAAAGCGATGATAAAGATAAAGTTTAAGTGAAGAAAACATTTGTGTAATAGTAAATGCACCACAGACCTCATAGAGAATCTTCCCAGAAGCTAGACACTTCCTTTCACTGAAGGCCAGCTGAAGCAGGCGGAGGCTGACCATGTCTCCCTCACTGTGTGGGAGGGAGAGGAGGCAGAGGGAAAATAAGAACTGGCAGAAACAAACACACTTTGCCGGGATGGAATACTTGGAAATATTAATTACAATAATAACAATAAGCCCAGAAGTGCTGCTATGACTTTGATTCTTTATATCCAAACAAAGAATATAGTAAAATTGAGTTTTGTGGGAGACTTACAGGTCCTGAGAAGACTGGACAGCCCAGAGGTAGCAACAGTTCCTGGGGTCATTTTCTGGCTCCTGGAAGGTGAAGGCATGCACAGCCACCCTGCCACCCTCTAACTGGGAGTGGTACCTACACATGGAAAACATCAAATAAAAACTCATATACATGTTTTTTTAATGTACACATCAGTGTCTTCTTTGAATGACAACATATTATAGCTGCTTATTAATTAAAAGAAAAGGGAGCACAGTGTGGTCTTACATGTGGCTCTATAAAATAAATACATTCTAGTATTTGGAAAATGTAAATGAATAAAAAGGACATGATTTAAAAAAAAAAAGCTATAGTGTGTGTCACAAATAATGGTGCCAGTATTGCATACATCTCATGGAAGTGGAGTCTGGATTACTCACCAGTGGACAGTAAAGTTGATAGTAGAAGCAAAACTAAATGTATTATCATGGTCTTGTCAGCAATAATTATTTTCATTTTGAGAATACTTTACAGGGCATACATTAATAACACTGCTGTCCATCTTAGACTAACACACCTATGATTCTGTGAATTTCTCTACAACGAATCATGCAAAAGCACCACTTCAAATCCAGTATTTACCAGAGATGTGCTCATAAGTTATTCATACATGAAAAAAAGCATAAAAAATGATCAACTGAGACCAAAGTGACTGATTAGTAGACAAATTAACTAAAAAGGGAAAGTCCTATGTAATAATGCAATGTAGCCTTAGTTTAAAAGGAGTGACACCCAAAGCATCTTCGCCACTTTCACAAAACATAGAAGTCACACATAAAACTTACTCCTTCTTCAGGGTCTTCATGTTCCAAAGCTGCAAGTATCCATCTGAAAATCCCACTGCCAGCTGGTTGGTCCTGGAGATGTACTGCAGAGCTGTGGCTCCTACTCCACTGGGACCATTCAGCTGGAGACAAAGATGCCTGCCCTGTCTAGTGCTGACTTCTCTCAGCCTGGGAATCTCTGCAGGAGATTTGGTCACTACCTGCAGGTCTGGGAACAGAGTCAAGACAACGAGAGATGGTTTTAGATAGCGAAAGAAAAGTGTAGCAGGAAAAACAGAAAGCAATATAGGCACACTTTTACTACTTCACCAACATGTTAACACAAATAAACCCATCCTTCCTCACCTGAAGCCTCCAGTTCACTTTGGCTGCAGGACAAGTCATCCAGACAGAGGTCCACAAGCAGCACATGACCGAGATCCGTTACTACGGCAGCAATGCCAAAGAACCAGCGCAGACTCTGGTGAAGGTGCTGGGTCGAAGTGCTTGCTCCACCATAACTCACTAACGGCTCAATAGCTGTAATCTAGACAACAGAAAGAGTTTATGTGAGGACCAAAAAACTATGGCAACAATAAGAATATAAACTTATAAACTTGTGTGTTCACTGTAAGGACCTACATTTCCTGAGATATGTCTAGTGCCATGGTTGTGTTTAGTTTTTAGCTAAGCTTTTAGCTAAAAAGACCTACTGTAATCTAGACAAAAACCTGACCAAGATCAATTCTTAATGTAAGCAATTTGTTCTTTGAGAAACATATTTTGTTTCCATGAGCTGCTCAATCATTCTGCAGTTTCTAATGACACAATTTTGTTAGAAATGTACCTTAAACCAGTGATATGCAACTTCACAATTAGAACATTCAGATTCAAAGCATAAGACCACATCTACTAGATAAGAGTAGAGGAGACTCTGGTGCGTGGCCAACTCACCCTGCCTGGTATAACCACAGCTTTGACCACCCTTGACAGTCCCAAGTCATAAAGACACAGCACACTGCCCTCTGCTTCCTCCAAGCCAACAAGTAATCCAGACCTTGAAAAATAAAACAGCAGAATAAATAGCTTGACTTAATAGTTTATTTTTTCCAATCCTTACAGTTCACATCAAAGAGTGAGGTAGACAAAGTGGGAAATAAAGTTCTGACCGTTTGAGCCAGCTGAAGTCCCTGGCAGCGAGGATACTGGGTGGGTGTTCACCTCCACCACTGAAGCAGTATGCAGACAGCCGTTCTCCAGTCACTGCATGGACTACCTCCAGATGGGGGCCACAGGCCAGCCATGCCAGCCCACCGCGGCCTTCACACAGACAAGGAAATTACAGGTTATGATCCAGGATTATCACCAGACAGGTTAGTTCGGTACTTTAATGTATGCATTTTGCCCATTAAGGGAGTAGAGGTAATGTTTTTTAACCTTCCATTTGACAACATAATTGAGGATGGAAGGAGGAAGGAAAATACATATATTTTTGAGATTTATAGAGTTTATTGATTAGTACATATTGGCTTACCAACAGTGAACTTCCCATGTAAGACAGAGTCTAGGGTGATCTCATCCTCCCCTAGAGCATCTATAGTCACTCCTGGGAAAGGCAGTAGGCTGCTGGTGACTTGGGCAGTTAGGTCGTGCATTGTTTACTGTATAAACAACAACAACACAGGACACACAGTGTGTTAGAAACAGTGGTTAGGCCATTTAGTTTTCCCTAAAAATACCGCAAACTTGATGCTGAAGTAATGTGGTCAAAATATAAACTGTATTCTGCTAATATCACCCTGCCTTCAATATATTCATGGAAAAAAAACAGCCAGTGAAACACTCTTTCTGAGCCCGACCTACCTCGTAAATCCACTTCAGGCTTTATCTGCTCTGCCGGGTTTTACAGTACAAAAGAGGTCTTTCTTTCCAACAGTTGCACCCCCAGTTGTCGGGAAATGTGCTGTCAGCAAACTTACAGACAACTGGGGCTGCAACTGGGTTTGCTTTCTAATCAACAACAACATGACACACTGCTACATATCTGTTTGCATGTGTGAGTGGTAATGCAGAGTCCTGATAAAGTGCTACGTTAAAGCAATAGTCAAAATACCCCCATAAAGGGCCCTTCTAAAACCCCAGTCCACACAAACTGAAAGCACTAAAACATTTTTCATTTACATTTATCTTAAGCTCACAAAAACAGTATTATCTGTAAATATGATAAAGCTTTTTTAATATATTTACTTATATGTGGAATATTTAACACTGATGTTTGCATTGTGATGTGTTAATCTGTGTTGATATCCATGTAATCTTCAACCAGTTTTTATCTGATTTATGCCCTCTCTCAGCCTTGTTATTGCACTAGTGCTCCAGTAAGATAAAACTATCTCTAGCAGTATAGTGTACGCAGTGGTGCTTTCAAGGCCAACTCGATCTGAATGGAAATTTGCCCATAGTTTCACACTATGCAACATTGGACACAACACTGCCCTCTGTGACCATAGTGCAAAACACAGTGGATTCAAGTGAACTCCCGCGCAACAAGACTGTCAATACGCAGCCACATGCCATTACGTGAGATTGAACATGAAGATATATATATAACGATATAACAATAAGCACGCACAGTTTATCAATTTAAATGCCACATACTATTGGCAGAGGCAAAGATTTGACAATAAATTGGATGATTTGAACAACAAATCTGGCTGCAGCAAACACCACATACTGTAAACGCTCACGTGTTTCAATATTAGCGTGCGACAACCCATACTATTTGTAACTAACATTTGTATACAACCCAGAGCAGCTTTCAAATGTAGTCACAAAACTTATCAGACAATGTGTAGTAGTTATGGGTACTTAAACGTCAATTAACAGGTTTGTGTTAGCTCGGTCGTTAGCATCTGTAGCTCATAGAATAGCTTCATCAAGTGCTGAGCTACCTTTACATAATGTAAACAAACCAAAGATCGCTTTCTTCATACAACGTAAGGCACACTGTAGTTAAACACAGGTCACAGTAACGACATATTATATTTACGTAGATGTTAGTTATTGCTGAATAGAAACTAGTGGCTGCCTTGCATACTTTTCTCAGTACATTAGCAGGCTACTCAGTTAGCTTGCAAGGTCAAGCAGGATTACGTTACAGTTTATCTGAGTTCATAGTTAAAGTTAAGCTAGCCGATCTA
Source organism: Serranus cabrilla (assembly GCA_903364295.1). Lineage (NCBI taxonomy): Eukaryota > Metazoa > Chordata > Actinopteri > Perciformes > Serranidae > Serranus > Serranus cabrilla. The sequence goes on along the minus strand of CAFUXE010000070.1, from coordinate 344,108 downwards.
GCCATTTGCATATATGGCGACAGTTATTTCACGTTGTGTCTGCTGCTAGGCTATATACGGGGAAATATATAAACTAACTACAAAGCTGATTAAAAATGAAATCTAACCCCAATTTATTTAGGGCGGCTAGCAAGTCAAAACGTTAGCCAGAGGTACGTTGCTACCATACTTTCGCCAACGTATAGCGACTGCTCGTGTCGTTAGCAAAGCAGTATATTGGTTGGTTCTTCCGTGACCCATCTCATAGCTAACAACCAGTAGCAACGTGGCTATTTCACCACAGGCAGCATCATATTCCAATTTCCTTGTCTTCATTTGAATATTGGAATCATGCTAGCTAGGTAACGTTACAGGTAATCTACTAACCCTGCGTTAGCTTTAGCTGAAACACTGCAAACGTAGAGTAACATTGTACAGCAATACAACACCAACTAGCTAACTTGTGGCTACTGACAACACCATAGTGTTTAAGGTCTTCGTCGGCGACAAGTCAAACTCTTACTACAAATCCTTTCGGCACAATTAGCTAGTATTAGCGAGTTTAGTAAGCTAACCTAGCGCTTTTAGCTGTCTCCTAGCTAGGCTGAAAAACGTGATGCAATGTACCGCTAACTGCTACCAACGTTAACGTTAGACTACCTGTCCAGGGATGTTGGCGGCTTCACAGCCACGAATGTTTTTTCCTTGACGAATCTCCCGTTTCTCTTTCTCATCTGTCATAATCCGCTCCTTTTCAAAGTCCAACCCATGCGTACAGCGCTCTGAGCGCCTCAATAGACTAGCAAGCACGAGATGCTTCCTCTGACTTCAGGCTTCTACAGTGCAGAGCGCCATTTCCACGATAGGAAAGTGCTCCGTGTACATCTTCTTCGCCGGCGTTGGTTCTGGCAGAACAGATGCAGCAGTGGCGCACTGCTGCCTCCTTTGGGTAGGGCGTAATTTCTGCCGACTAAGTGATGATTAAAAACCATTACCTGATACTTTGATGGCACTTTCCACCACCCCAAGACATCATTGTAAAGAGTGGAGGGTAGACCTGACCAGAGCTCCATCTTTGTTTACAATTGGTGTCATGCCGATCTGTAGCCCTATCAAACCGTTGTTCCACAAGGGGCTTGTCTACTATTGTAAGTCATTTTATGTGTATAGACCAAAATTATCTCACTGGGTTTAAGAACCAACTACATCAGGGTTTTACAACCCAGATCTCCAAAAGACAGGTCATAGGAAAATCACAGGACATGCAAAGAATTCCTGTTGGTCACACACTGTAGGAAAAAGGTTTTGGATTGTTTAAGTGTGCATAAATGTAAACACCCAGTGTCTAATTTCCCTATACATGAAAAAATGTCGCCTTTGTTGTGGCTTCCTGGGCTTAAACATGTGATTTAAGAAACTTCTAACGTAGGTATATGTTAGAAAGTGTATTCACTTTGTAGTTAAATCATGTATTTCTCAATTACTGAAGTCACGTGTATAGTCAAGGCCAAGTTTATTGTCATGCACAATCGGATGGAATAAGAAATGTGAAAGTGATGTTTTAAGAGCATCCGGGCACCTCATTGATACAGCACATACCATTAAGGCTAAGCCCTTACATTGCAGTTGGCCCCGGGCTCTGAGCCTCTCCCTGCATGTCTTCCCCTCTATCTCTTCCTTTCATCCTGTATCTGTGTCACTGTCAATGAAGCTGATAAAGGACACAACCATTTTAAACTGACAATGTTTTCAAGGTAAAAAATACTAGAATAAACTAGGGAGTGAATATAAACATCAAGATAGCAACAACAAAACTGCCTAACAGTTGTAAAGGTAGACAGTACCCAACAAATCATACACTAGCAGTGAGAAAAGACTGGTGGTGCAGAGAATAAAAGAATAGGTCACAAGTCTGATGGCCATATGCCTTCATGTTTGCACGGGTGGCTCTTTCATGTTTTATTATGACCACAATGATGCAAAAACAAAATAAGGGAAGGAGAAGAGGAGGAGTTATGTTTCTTGTCATTTGTGAGTGTTCAGCAGTCTCAGCAAGAGAGATGCTGCTGCCCAGTACTCTGGTAGTATGGCAGCAGATACTCCTACAAACAGCAACAGGAAGAAAAGTCTACAGCAAACACTTTCCCTCATTGTAGACACTGATGTTGGGTAGCAAGGTGCCAGTGATGTCAGCAACAAAACCCCAAAACTTTAACTTCAAGTTGTAGAATGAAAGATGGAACCTTAAAAATACCAAATATTGTGTATAGGTCAATGGTTAAAATATCAAAAACAAATACCTCAATGTGATGTCACAGTGCTTATCACATGATTTATTTAAATTATCTGCTGAGGTAATGTTTTGATTGGCCATTTCCCAACTGCACTGCAGTATATGATGACAGTGCAATCTGTTTTTAACAAAAATACCATGAAATACAATTAATTTTCACCCTTAGGTGACAGGCAGAACTTTTGTCCTCATGCTGCCAAGTGGTTGTGCTGTTGGGTTCATGTATCAATAGGGGGACTGTGCTGTGATGACTCGTGTTGAAAGGGGTTTCTTATTTGGTAACTTTAGTGTGTGAAACCTTTTTTATAGGAAAACACTTTCTAGAAAAAATAAAGTATATAATATACAGGAATAGTGTGATGAATTGGCAGTACATTATATGTCAACAAACAGTTATGCCCTTAAGGTGGTAAGACTGTTCAACACTTGTTATCATTATTACTGTAGATGTTTAAACACCAGTGTGAGGCCACCCTTTTAATGGCTTCTATCCTGGATTTACAGTGTTTTATCATAAAAAGAGTCAGAATAAGACAGTGATTGTAAGGCACACAAATACTGATACCATGCCAATGAACAACAGCATAAAAAAACAAAATTTTTTTCCCTTTTTACATGATTAATTTTCAGAAGTGATGGGGTCAGAGAATAATGCAAGTTGATGTTGTGATTTTCTCCTTATCTGCCGGTCAATCATCAAGTCGAAGTGCTGTCTTTCCCTAAAGTGGATAGGAGTAAGAGTAGCAGTCACTTATCATATTCAGAATTAAGCGTAAATAATGTTCCTTTAACAGGTGAATTTATCAGATTCTTACCTGTTACTTAAACATCGTCCTTTGAGGTACTTTTCTTCTGCCTTTTTCACTGGGACATTGTCCACCCCTGCTATGGCATAGATGATGGCCTACACAGGAGGACAATAATCTGAATAATCTTACATCTGCACCATTTAAACTGCAAACCACATATCAGGAGCATACCATATGATTACAATAGCACATCATTAAAAACAAAACAAAACCAAGCACTGATGAAAGCCTAGCTCACCTCAGGAAGAAGCACATCCAGGACAAAGGATACACGCTGCAGGGAGTTCATCTCAGCCAGAGATGGGATGGTGGCCACTGCTGTTGCGTAAAGCTCATTCAGGTACAAGTAGACCTGGTCCAACTGTTGTTCATCTTCCAGGTAATAGTTCACCACCCGTCTCCGACTGGCACTCAGAAAGGAACGAAGCCATCTGGACTGCTGCTGCCCACGCATCACTGCCTGGAGGGAAAGTAACACAGGAAGGAAAGAGTTATTAACCAGGGACTGGTGCTCATCTTGCATGCTGTATTTTGGTGCTCCATATGATGCCTATTTAAAGAATAACCTATTTTTCATATTAAAATCTCACAGTCAATGTTTCTCTTGCATTCATCATCAGCAGAGAATGCAATGTCAAATCTAAAACAAAGTAACATTATGTAGAAATTTAAAACAAATTACCTTTACTACTAATTACGCAAAACAATGACTGACCCAATGGCAAATTTTAAGTGAGAAATAGCCTTGTAATATTAACGTCATATAGCAGGCAAATTTCGCTTACTTTTTCTGGTACAATGATTAAAATGTGTTTCAAATTACATGAAAAAATCTTTTATGGGTGTGGAACATGGAAGAAATTAATTCTCATGAATATTTCAAGCCATGTTTAACAAAACAAGCTTTCATCATTGAAAGATTATAATCTAATAAATTCAGAAACTGGGGACAATATTTTTTTCTTTAGTGAATGCAATGGGCTTTCACAGAAATATGTCCCCTTGTATGAAAAAACATATACTTTGAGGTCAAATATCTAGTGGTATTCAGAAAGTGTTAGCATTACAAGAGGCTGCAGTAATCATACCAGAAGGTGTTCTTCCACCATGCGCAGCTTTACAATGAAATGTACAAGCTTCTCATTAGCACGGTTGTGGGCGGCATGACTCCGGTCTGGCAGCAGCCTCTTTGATTTCCTGCTGACCTCCTCATGCTGCTCACTTAAGCTGTCCTCCTTCTGATCATCACACAGTGCCTCAGTCATGGAATCACTGAGAATGGTAAGTCTCTCGGAGGCTGCCTGCGGATACTTTCTCCTAACTGGGTAGCCTGGAGTAGTTAAAGACAGTAGATAAAGAGCATTGTCAGGAGCAGGGAGGGCTGCAGGTGCTTGCCTATTATTCTATGGTGCCATGTTATTGAGTATCATAGGACAAAACTTACTCATGTCATGATCAAAGTATTTGATGAAGGAGCCAGAAAATGAGGCACAGGCTGCAAAGACAAAACATGATTTGTACTGCAAATAATTCAGTAATGTCAGATATTATTAAGACATAATTCATGTATCGTTATCCTTTATTTGCATAAGCATGAAATGGATAATACTGACCTTTCCGTATTGTGTAGTCTGATATGAGCTCTAAGGACCACTCTATTGCAGCTTTATAACTCTCTTTGGCTTTACACTGTGTCAAAATACATAGAGACATCTATGGTTTACCACTGTCAGGAAAAATATATTTTTTTGAAAATTGAGTGTATGATTCATGAGTAATTCTTACCACCAGCTCATCCATATCTTCACAGTCAAAAGGCTTTAGGGTTTTCAGAGGCACGGTGAACCTTCAAAAATACAAAAGGTACAACTAAAAAACAACCTCCTGATGATTAGAAAGTGTAGCAGCATTTTACTCATTATTTATTTTTTTATATATGAAATCCAAATGTATATATTTGGATTAGTGCAGCCAAGTTTAATGGCACCCTAGAGCTATTTACAACCATGTCTTGTTGCACAGAATGCCTGCATGACTTTAAGGAATTTAAACCCATCTTGAGATCCCTAATATCCAGGAGTAGGCAACTCTACAAGATCATAAAGTGTTTCCTGCAGACACACTATGACTTAGGGATCATCACAGCCCAGAGTGTAATTCTATACATGTGAAAAGTGCAAAGACATCAACCAACAGCAGTAAGAGAAAATGTATTTTGTTTCATACCCGTTTTTGTGAATCATAGGTTCATCAATAAATATGATGCTGGCTTTTTTCTGCTTGCGGTTCACACGTTTAACCTGTGAAGAAAATAGGACAGATTTAAAATATTTTAAAAACAGGCCAAAATGATGAAGATTCACTAGTTTCTCAAATGTGAGGAATTACTTTTCTGGGTATAGATAAAAAAAATCTTGTGTATTATTCCATCTAAAAACCTCAATCATCAACAAAGGTTTGTGCACTCACCAATGCAGGCCAGAATGGATAATTTCTACATTTGGACCACACAAATGCTCCCTCTGTAATGGACGGGGGCTCTAAAAGACAAAAACAATCCACTTAAAGCATGTGCACACAATCCAGTCCAAATCTAGTGTGTATAGAGGTTGTTTGCATTAAGTCACTGCACTCTCTCACTTTTGTGCAACTGCATGAGGAAACTTGGAAGGTCCTCCTCATCATTATCATCATCTCTATGATCATCACTGTCCTCATCTTCCTGGAAGAAAGATGGCAGCTGTTCCTCGTGGTGACTCAGCTCTATTGATAGATCTGAAGACAGCAAGGACTCGTCTTTTGGGGAGTGGGGGGAAGCAATAACAAATAATCAGAATTTTTTAACACAAAATTAGAGCAGATACATTTGTTCTCCTGCATTCATTTAAATGTGAAGTGCTCTACAAACAGTAAAGTACATTTCTGATGTGAAGTTAGTATTTCTGTGACAGACATGAAGAACACACCACCTTGCTCTGCTGCATCAGGCTTCTCCAGTTCAAATCTTGGTCTAAGGCGTTTGGATGACTGACAAGTGGTATCTCTCTGTAAATCCTCTGCCTCCACCTTCCGCGTCTTGCCTCGCCGGCGCTTAGCTGGCTGACTGTTGATTTTACTGCAGGTCTGCGTTTGTTCCTTTGTTACCTTTTTTCGAACTTGTCTCAGCTGGTAAACATCAGCCTTCTTACTTGAGCTTCGTAGTTTTGATTTGAAGCACGTTGAATCTAACTCTGATGTCTACAACAGAAGAGATGTAAAAGGAGTTTTAAGAACACTGAAATGAACTGTACTCTGAAAATTATTTGACCTCAAAATGCAAAAACATTATCAATAAATTTATGATCAGACACCTTTAACTGAGTGATGACTTCAGTATATTCTAGCTCCACTTGTTTTGCTCCGGGAGGGGAATCTGCGATGTTGGGCTGACTGCCAGTGGAGGAGCCATGGACCGGTGTGGAGGTTAGATGGGTTGTTCGTGTCCGTCTAGTTCTTCCACTTGCTCTTTTTGGAGTACTTAGTAGCGGATTTGCAGTGGACTGGCTGCAAATGCCATCATCACTGCTCGGCACAGCATTTGATTTCTCTGTGGCTTTGGATGAAACGGTGTCTGAGGTCACTTTCTTTGTTGGTGTCTTTTTAGGTTTCCTTTTTCCAGATCCACCTGAAATAACAATCACAGGTTAGCTGACTGACTCTGAAAAGTTTTGCTTACAAAATTCACAAAGTGAAGTGATAGGAATAATGTAACGTATATTTTGTAAGATGTTAAATGCAATGTGCCGCTTCTAAATTGCACACACTGTTTCGCTTTTACTGTTCAGATTGTACTGTTTTTTTTTTTATATCTGCCTGCCCAGGGTTTGCAGCTATCAATGAAAACTTTAAATAACGTTACTTGTGTAGAACCTTTAAAACTGAAATTACAGAATGCTTTGACAGACAAATGAGTGCACAAGCAGGTTACCCAAAAGGCAGTGTAACAACAGAAAGCCAACAAAAGATAGGTGAAATTAAGACAGAATTAAAACAAGAAGACAAAAAAAATCATCACCTAACAGAAAAATTAAAAACAATAAAATGTCAATGAAGATACATACAAATAAAAAAAAAAAGTAAAACCACATTAAAAGTGGAAATCACATAAAAGCAAGTCGTTCAAAATTACCCTTAAGTAGACCTATCACGATAACTACACTTTGTTGGAGGATATATTGTCCCAGAAATAATTCAAATAAACTATATTATTGTGATTTTAAGAGCATTTAATGCCACTGATATTGTATATGTATGTTATATAATTTGATGATGCAAGTAGATTCTCGCATTGTGTCAGGGTGTGTTGTGTGTGGGAGCTGCCTGAACAACACCCACGTTGAAACTCCGGCACAGAAAGCAAAGGAAGATACAGAAGCACCACTAACAGAAATGACAGCATATTGTTTACTGTTCATCCAACTTAGGTGTTGTAAAAATTAATAAACAACAAAAAAAAAACAGCCAGGAGCTTTGCCCAAGTCTTATAATGGTAGGGAAACCGTGCTGTCTTCACGGCTTCATGTTGCCTAAATGTTGGTAACATTGTTACGTAAACAAACTTGCAAAATGGTACAATAATTGAACATGACTTCAGGCAGGTTGTTCTAAAAGCAAAAGGGGGCCATGTTGGCTAGGGCACAGTCACCTGAAGATGGACCTGTTACTTGAGGATCTAAGGCTACAACTTGACTCTTATGGGATCAACATTTCCCCTATATACCTACCAGCCAGTCCAAGACATGCTTTAAAAGTGATCAGTAAAATCTTAAATATCAATTCTTACATTTTTAGGGGAGCCAGTAGAGAGAAGATAAGATTGGGATTATGTGATTTCATCCGTTAGGCTCTGTTGCCCACATGCAAATTTAACAATGACAAATATTCGCCTCCCATTAACTTCCATTCTATGTGGGCCAATGGTTCGTGTTACAGTAGTGAAGTCTGGAGAAGATTTATGCATGAATAACTTTATCTAGGACTGTGAGAGTAATGGTTTAATCTGCTAGATAGTGAGTATACCCATCACAAACACATCCCCAAACTGCCACCACAGCCGCATAAACATACGTATGTGTATACATGTAGGTGTGTATGCATATGTATATGTCTGTATGTAGATATCAAATCAATCGATCAAATAAAAATTACATTATTTATCCCCAAGGGGAAATTCATTTTTAGTCTGTTGACTCTGGTCTGTCCAACCGTCTTGCATCTCTGTGTCTGATGCTGCCTCCCCAGCAGACTGCAGCATAAATCAGCACACTTCCCACCACAGACTGATAAAACATCTGCAGCATCTTACTACAGATGTCAAAAGATCTGGGCTTCCTTAAGAAAAAGAGGCAGCTCTGCCCCTTTTTGTAGATAGCATCTGTGTTTAGGGACCAGTCCAACTTATTATCCAGGTATACACCAAGATACTTATAACTTGGCACCACCAGAACAGTCCCTAGTGGAGCCCCTGTGCTGCTCATTAATGTCCCAGAAACACATTAATGACATATAATACATTCTGATATGCATACATTAATGATATGCATATCACTCACCATAAACACACCTGACCAATCATCCCCTACTTGTTTATATTGTATATTTCATCACTGTTTGTATATATGTGCATTTTTGTTTTTGTTTGTTTGTTTTGTCTTTAATTTAATGCTCAGTTTATTCTGTGTTGAACGGTCATTCCTCTTGCTCTATGAAGGTACTTTTGAGAGCATTGTAAAAGAGTCCAATTCCTCATTTGTTGCACACTAATTTGTCCAATAAAGCTGATTATGATTCTGCTAGCTCTGGTTCAACAGTTGTGATGTGCATTTCCCTGTTAAATAAACAGAACTAAACTGGCACCACATGTTGGGTTACCTTTCATTGTTGCTTTTGGAGTGCTTGATTCATTGGATCAGAGGTGAAGGGCCAAAGTATGATATTTATCAGCTGATGTTCTTCACCTGGTAGAGTCTGCAGCACGGACAGCTGTGTGACAGTGGGGGAGAGAAGGAAGGGTAAGAAAATATTAACCAACCTCAAACATGAGGGCCGTACTTCCGCTTCAGAGTATGGGATAGAGGCCATCTTCACGCATACATTTGCTTATGGTTGGTAAATCCCTGCTAATACGTCAAAAAGTCTATCGCCATAGAAACGGGTTCAAACAGGCTTTGCAAAATGCTGCAAACTAGCTAAAATCCACTCCATGTCACTAACGTTTACTTATCCGAGAAAGGGTGTTGGAGCTAAGGTCTTGCCAATATGTCCCCAAAACAGCCACCACATTTACAAAAGCGCCCCTCCCCGCTAATTTACGTTTCTGCAACAAACTGGTTTTTACAGACATAAAAATAAAGAAATAGAGTCATATGTGCAAACACCATAATATCAATGCTAAAGGTTTAAGTATTACGACTTACAACCACACACACTGACTGGATAAAACTGACAGGTTGCTAGCAAGGAAGCTGGTACATGATGTAGCATGTTTATGTAGCAAGCATGCTAAGTTAGTAAACAGACTCACACAGCCAAAGAAAGTCGCGTCGGTTGTGTGTTGCTAAGGCACACTAAGTGTCACAACGAGCACTCCATGTTCACTGGCTTTTGAACAGTTCTTAATGCGAGTTATATGTCACTTACAGCTATTAGTCAGCGTTTACAGGCAGATATCGTTAGGCACAAAGAAACATTTACGACCTCCAAACTATTATCTCAACCACAACAGTTTATCTTAGGCAAAACGACATAGTAATTGATAACGCAGTGAACGTATCCACTCACCAAAATGTTAAATATAGCCCTTGTTTGGATAGTTAGCTCCCAGCTCCAGTAAAGACTGTAGGCATAGTCGTGCCTGCACACATTCACTGCTTCTCGCTGGCTAAAATAGCCTTCCAAACTGCGACAGCGTCACAAAAATATAATAAAGTGATACCACACACCCAATTCATGGGAACCGATGTGAACTAACTTTACTATTTAGTATTTGTTGTTGGTAATGGAGGTTTGTAAAGCAGAGCTACAGACATGTACCGCCACCCACTGCACCGGAGTGCGAACAGGCACCCATCTGAGAATAAAGCATCGGTTCTTATCATATCCATGCCTGGAGGTATGGTCAAATTCAGCCACTCATATTCCGTTTCATTTTCAGCTTTCGAATATTTTCTTATTATTATCATTTTAAAATGAATTTCCTTTCCCCTTTAGGCTTCTAAAAACCAACCTGAGAAGGAAGATTCGGAGTCACAAGTCCAAACACACGTAGGTCCTCATTTACGAAACGAGCGTACAGCGGAAAAGAGGTCGTACGATCATTTCTACGCAAGACTCTGCATTTATCATTTTGGACGTGATCTCATGTCTGCTCGTGTATGCAGTTTTGCATCAGCTTGAAGTCCCCATGTTTGAGTCTTATAATTGTTATAGGCTGTTGTATCGATGCCTGGAGTGGATAAAACTCTGTGGTGTTTGTTTGTTAAATAGTGACACACCAAAGCATGTTAAATGTCATTTATCATTAAAAAATAAATAAACCCCACAACTGTGAAATTCTTTAAACAGGCTACTAGCCTCGGCAATTAAATGTTTGCCGTTATCCGGTAAACATTTAACGCACCGACATCAGCGGTGCGTCATTTCCAATAAGAACTGTCACACACACACACACACACACACA
>CAFUXE010000070.1:317270-333284 GCA_903364295.1 Serranus cabrilla | reverse complement strand
ACACACACACACACACACACAGACACACCTCTGGTCTGTCTGGGACAGAGCTGCTACTAAATGTGAATACTTAAATATGAGTTTTTATATTAGTGTTCTAATAAACATTTCTCTCCATTATATCAGTATAATTTACATATCATATAGGCTATTAGGTTATACATATCACGGATGTATAAATTAATTATTCCAACCTGTCCTCTCTGCTCTGCTGACCGCTGCACTGATTTCCTTTGATGAAACTTTTTATGCTGTCAAACCATAGACTGTCAAACAAATCCAGTTGGTTCTTATGTACCGGTTGGACGTCAGCGTTTCAATTTCTTCCTCTGATAAATTCCTCTTCTTTTGGAAAACTTACTTTAAAACATTGTATATGTCCTGCAACCAAAAAGCTATAAAAGCTTTAAGTCTCCTTATATTTCATCTGCTTGAAATATATATATCGATCATAATTTCGCTCCTACCTGTTGTTATTTGTGACGGTGCACTTTGCTAATAAAGGTGACTATATGCATATGAATGCTTCCTTCGGAGTCGTAAACTCTCGAGGTGAGGCCTTATTATATATTGGAGCGTGACATTTAAGTGATTGATGAAAATGATGAAATGATTTTTCCAGCCGCCACATTTACTATGGACCGATCATTCGTACGCTGTGATTGGCTTGATACGAATGTTTCATGAATCACAAGTGAACTCTATCGTAAGATGATATCTACGCCCGAATCTGCGCTAGTTCCTACGGTTGATTGATAAATGAGTGCCATAGTGTTTTTATAGTCAGCATTAAATAAACTAAATTTAAAAACTTAATAAAATTAAATCAACTTAACACAACACTTCCACGTGGGAAACTCCTTTGTGGAAAACAGAGAGATATCAATGTGATCGGCCTCAGTGGACCAGAATACATCGCAGTAGACATGTTGCCTTTTAAGAAAGTAATATTACTTTCCTTTTTTCATAACAACAGACATTCTTGCCCTTTGTATATCGATATCATATATCGATGGATTAATTGATTGTAGTGTAATGCACTGGAAGGGCCCAGCCCTACAGGACACTTCATGTAGTCATTGCAAGTGTCTTGTAAGTCACATTGCAAGTGAATAGCAAAACAACACATGTATTTATACAAATAGACCAGTCTGTCTTTTCTCCCAGGCTTTACAAATGAAATAGCTACAAGAACTAATGTTAGGAAATCAAAAATTACATTACAACACATATTTTATGTTACAAAACATTTTAGCCGATAAAAATATTACGGTAGTTGCAATGTTAAGAAAAGGATGTAGGTTAATATGAAGCCTGCTGAACCTCAGGCCAACATGGCACATGTAGGAGTCAGCCTCTTTGTTTCTCTCTCACTCTGTCTGTCTGTCTATTTATCTGTGTTTATATAATCCTTCCCTACAAGCAGCTAATTCTATTTTCAGATAGTATGGTTCGACCATGTGCTGTTTTACATTATTTAGTGAATGAAATGGAAATACAATAATTTTTCTTCCATTCTACTTAATGCAAAGTACATATGACATAAACTCTGTTAACACTTACCATAAGTAACTCACCCAGCCATTGGCTGCCTGTATGTTCCAGCAATAACTGTATGTCCACAGTAGAGGGCACTGTGTAACCACATACACAACATTACAATGGTCCCTGAAACACTTCACTGATTTTATCCATGCATCCCCTCCATTACAAGAACACACTGGTTAAAGCAAAAATATTACTGCTCTCATGTTGATTTTAACTCTCTCCCAAAGGTTTGGATCTTAATCATATTCACTCTTACCTTTTACTATATAACTTTTCATTCACTAGGCATAATGCATACACTTAATTTAGTGGAAGGATCAGGCAGCTGAGACATTTGACCGAGATTCTTACTGCCCTCTTAAAGGGCATGTCAAAGAAAAATTAGATTACTTCAGGGCAGCATTTGATTAGACATGAGGAGTCAGTGCACATAGTGAATGTTTAAATGTTAGAGACATCTTGACACTGATCAGTTACCTTGTTTGTTTACATCCTTGTCCAGTCTCCATATCGGTTGTGCCAAGTATCATACAAAGCTCTCCACCTCCAATATTCCCAAAGGATTTTAACTAATTTAGTAGCCTAGTTTTTTTTAAAGGGGAAGTACCCAGTGACCCAGAGCTATAACCTATATCAACCTATAAGAATCCTAAATCCAAGTTCCCCTCAATGCAGCCACCCCACTTAGAAAAACTATGTCCGGATAGCAAAAATGAGAGAAATGTTTTATAATTTTTTTTATAATTTCATTAATTTAGCTGACAGGTCATTTCTATTTTATGCAAATTGAATTTACCTTAAGGTGTGTTTGCTGTTTCTTTGCTATCTCCACACTGCCTACAACACTGATAGGGAAATGGTAAACGCTTTATTTCATGATGACCTGTAGCAGAGTAAATTTAATTTAATTAGGAATGCATGACATTGATTTTTTTCAACTGCTGACAACCAATAACTACCTGCTTCTCATGGATTCTCATACCAATATGATAACCTATTATTTATACTTTTGTATTTTTAAAAGAAGTGAATAGTTTTTGTACACCCAAGAGTATGAAAGTCATTACCTCTAAAAAGTTCTGACTTTTCAAATGTTCATATATTTTTCCAGGTAAAGAACATAAAAAACTTTGATTTAGATCAATACTTTGATCTAATTATACATATTAATGTATTAAATACTAAATACCACAGACAGGCCTTTGGCTTTTACAGAAATGGCTCCTTAAGTCACGAAAACATCTACTACACACAGATTCTCATACCAAGATCTGCTGTCCCCTGGAGGTTAACACACATCACATCATCCTAACAACATCTCATAATATAGTTACAACCCTCCATCTAAAAAGTCCAATTTCTCTTGATGCCAACAGGCACTGTATACCTGCCACTCAGCTGGAACCTCTGCATGTGTATTGGTCTGTGGCTGATGATGGGCATGGTGGCCCCGCCCTCCTCCAGATGTGCGCGTCTCTCCTGTCTCCTCAGTCCACTGCTGGCTTCAGCAGAGTGCGGAGCCTCGGGAAGTCAACAGGAGGGATAGTAACAAGTATAAACAAGGAGGAATGTGGTCTGCACCAGCCAGATCTTACTCGATCTACTGAGTCGTGACTTTGTTGGTAGCGCAGGAGACGGGACTCGCCCCGGGGGTGGACATTCCGTGTTACCTGGACAGGGTTAGAGCTGATGGAGAGAGGCAGGGCTGAGTGCGGTGCCAGTCCGGAGCGCTGTTGAGCAGAGAGCCTCATTCAGCGCACTCTGCTGACAGGGAGCGGTCTGCCTGCTCGCGCGACCTGTGTGAATCCGCACTTTGTTTGCTTTTAGAAGTGAATCGAGGGCTTTCTCCAGAAGAATCGGAAAAAGAAAAAAACATCCAGGATTTTTTTTTGTTTTTTTTTTGCGACGGAATGGGGATGTAACCGGTTTCCACATGCATTTAGAAGAGGCGCGAGGCTTGCCTCCACACTGAGAAGAGCAAACTGCAGGGGCGTGTGGTTAATTGAAATCGATCCGGTGGTCTCTTTTTGAATGTGAAGCAGCAGCAGAGGTTCTTTCTCCTCTCCTCTCCTCTCCCCTCCTCTCCCCCTCCTCTCACCTCCAACATGACTTCACTGTCGGGGACCAAGGAGAGGTCTGTGAGCAGCCGGAGCAGAAAATATGGGGTAGGTTATTCATTCCAGTAGTCAAAGGTCTGGACACACCTCTGCTACCTATAAGCCTAGTAAACATAAAAACTTCTCATCCATTCAGTGATGCATGCTCTGCACCTCACTCTGCCCATTGTAACAGGGAGCTGTTTGATCACCTTTTCCAGCATCCATACATTAGATTTGTGCTCCTGCTGCTGATTGAGAGCTTTGTGAAGATCACATTTCACACATCAGTGCTTCTGGTGCCACAACAGTTGCATGCATTTCACAGATAGAGCTCCCACATCTTTTAATTATCACTAACTGAGGGCCAAGCAGCTAAATCAGGTACTCCACTCACACCTGTGTCACCGTCTGCCTACTACAGCCTAATTAGTGTTAATTTATAACATAGGGTTGGCTCACATTACACCCACCTCTTCACTTGGAGATGATTGAGCATTCCCACCTATCAGCCTACTCATTGCCTTCTTTTTATAGCCCTAGTGAGGGATTAAAGTCGCTGTAGTACCCAACCTCTCCAGCCACCACCACATCAATAGGTCTGCCCTCTCTGACTGGATTCACCCAGCCGCAAAATATCTAATTTTCAACTCCTTGCGGCTCATTTGATGTTCCCATGTGGCCGTCTGAATGGAGAAAAATAACACAAGTCTCCACACGGAATCTGGCTTAATCCTATTTACACGGTAATGGGAGCATCCAATATGTTGACTGAGGTTGTTGCACCATCCCAGTAAATGCTTAACACTGCTTTCTGTTTGTAAGTGTCTCACCATTTGATTTAATTCCCCAGTGTCAATGTGGACTCTTTGTCTGTCCATTGACTGCCCATTAGCTCTGTGTGTCTGATAAAAGCCTAAGTTACTGTGACTGTATTCTGTATGTGTAGCTTGTGAGTTTCTTTCCAAAGATATTCACTATTTATCCATTGTTGGCATGTAGGCTAAGCCTGGATATTGAAGCTGTGAGTCAGGTTAGCTTTTTCACCCAGAATCATTTTAATTTCAGATGTATTTTAAGTTGGTTTGTGAGCCCCCGAACAATGGATAATTTGTTAAATTCAACAGACAAGGTGGCCTACCAGTGAATATAGTGAACACACATAATAATTTTTGCTTTACAGGCAAAATGCAAATCACTTGACTTTTAATTTGCAAGATACAAGACATGTGCCCTCTCCCATTCCTCATTATTTTATTCTCATCCCTGTGCAACCTGTTGTGTGCACTTGGATGAGTGGGATGTTGCACATATTCATACAATATGGGTTTTTTAATGGAATTGCTAATGCAGATGCACTGACCCGAAACATTGCTTTCCTAAATTGTAAAACAAAATGTAACAAATACATAGATATGTAGAAATGAACTGAATGATTTTTTATTTAAAAGATTTAAATTAATGTGCAACAGCAACAAATTGGGCAAAACTTTGACAGGAATTAAAATTCCACCACATAATGTAGCTATATATTATACAAACATATAACTGAATTTGAGTATCGAACTGAAACTCGATCCAGCTATTTGAGTCAGTATTTGCCCGATATCTCATATCAGTATCCGTATTATTTACACCTGTACTTTTCCTGCTGTAACATGTCAAAATATCTGCCATGAAGCGGCCTATTAGTAAAGTTTCCTTCTTTTAAAAAAAACATTTTTAGCAGATGCCTGACACTTCCCCGACCAAATCTGCCTCCTTCTTCCCGGACACATGGTACCGAAAGACCTACGAGGAAAACAGCCGCTCTGGCACACGGCCAGCTCCAGAGGGTGCCGGCTCCATGCCGAGCTCCACGGGCACACCGTCCCCAGGCTCAGGAATCTCCTCACCAGGGTCCTTCTCTGGATCACCGGGGACCATCTCTCCAGGGATTGGGACAGAATCGCCTGGTTCTCTGGGTGGTTCTCCGGGTTTTGGGACGGGATCACCGGCCTCAGGCAGTGGAAGTTCCCCTGGTAGTGAGAGAGGGATATGGTGTGAGAACTGCAATGCCAGGCTGACAGAGCTGAAAAGACAAGCACTGAAACTGCTCATCCCCGGACCATACTCCAGCAAGGTAACAACTAAATGATGTCTGCTTGTCTCATGGTGTGTTTGAATGTGTGTGTTTGTGCTACCTGTTCTGTCACCCAGTTGTGAGTTAGCTATGCTCAGTAGCACAGCCTCCAAAAATAACAAGCTCCTTCATTAACTGTGGCATTTGGACAGTGACACACATTAACTTGGTTGCTCATGAAAGACTGGGCCTCTAATCATTCCCTTGCTTACTGCGTGGCTGTGTAGTCAGAGTTATTGTTCTCATAAATCACGAGGATGCTGTAATTTGTCCAACCCTCATCTGACCAGCTGTGGAGAGGAGCAGAGGCTGAACAGCCTTTGGGGTTTAGGATAATTATTGTATCTGAAGCTGTAAATCAATTACTGACACAGAGCCAAAAACAATAGATGGCACAGACAAGACTATCTAGATTTTTGTTGTAGAGTTCTCTAGTCCGCCTTATCGATCCTATCACCAAATCGATGAGTTCACTTTGTTCTATATTGCTTTTTTCCTTTGAGGGAATTAACATGATTGATTACTGAAAGGCCTTTACTACTTAGACCAGATATGAATCTATATATACAGATAGATTGCAGCCTTTTTCTAATTTTCTTTGACAGGTGATTTCTTTTTTTCTTTGGGTAATCCATATAATCAATTTTAATTCCATTAGTACAGTGATTCTTAACAGGCAGATTATGAGCCCCTCAGTGGTGTGAGTTGATTAATGGTGTGATATATCAAATCATATACTATACAGCTTTATCTCCATGTGTATATACAATATATATTTGTTACCTTGAGACTGACTGAATAGCCAGCCTACATTATGTTTCATGCATGCTGTGCTGTAGTACTTTGGTCAGATAAACATTAATATAGAGAAATAAGAACATTTTGGTTTCGACATTGGTTTGGCTGGTAGAAAATGAGTGGTTATATTTATAGAGAGCATGAACAAAAATATCATAAGTCCTCTTGGCAGGGTTTTTGGCTCTGCATAATTGTTAAACACGTTGCCTCTGGGGTCAATGTTCATCTGCTACAGTTGACTGGATTTTACTTACGAATGCAGTGGGGCCACACATCAGCCTTGGAGTTAATTGGTAACAAATAATAATGTATTATGCACCGTGGGGCTAATAGAGTGTATGCAGCGAGTAGGAGACGGATGTATTAGACTACAGCAGGACAGACAGACGTATTGTACAGCCAGTAAAACTGAGACAGAGGTGGAAGCAGTGGGTCCTCATTAGCTCAACAACACGGCAGTTGGAAATTGTTAGGAACAGTGGGGGTTAATGGGGACTGTTGGTGGGCAGGCCACTAATTAAAATGTTATTTGTGAGGTTGGGTTTACTTCAGGCTGATTAGAGCTTCTCCGTTGTGGTTAACTTTATTACAGTGTAGAATAAGCACAGGCACACCAGTTACAGTATTGTAATTAGTGTGGTCTTAATAACACATCGGCATATGACGTACAATGTGTTGAGTATGATTGTTAACAGCTCCAGATATGAAAATGGGCTTAAAGAGGCTGTATATGGAATTCAGAAAATGTGTAGAAAAAGTAATATACACTATATTAGTTTTTCTGTAGACAGCTCACAACATGGCGGTGCTAACACAACCGCAAAAAGCAAACGTAAAGTAGGAACATGTGGCTTTTATGCTTTCTCGACAACAGTTGGAAGCCGTTGTTGGCGATAACCACCATAAGAGAGCAGAACATTGGCGAGTGGGGCACACACACACACACACACACACACACACACACACACACCGGAACATACATGGATTAACATGTACTCGTGGCCGGACAGTTGTTTACTGCTTGGGTACCGCTCCTTTCAATTACCACTGAACCGAGTTTTGTGTAGTCGGTTCAGTGATATGCAGTTATGCAGTTATGCAGTCGAGGTCAACTGAATAATCGTTCAAGCCAATTCATGGGTTTTGGTAAGATATTTTCTAAACTATCAAGAAAGAAAGAAATTGGGCACTGATAGTGGATGATGGCTGTGCAGCCTTCACCACTCACACAGGGACATATATCACTGTTTTGCATTAAGGTGTCAATTACATTTTTAACAGATAATTCTTTTCAGAAAGTCATTCACCACCCTATGAAAAAAAATATAACGCAATATTCTGGCAATAAGGTGAGAGATTGTGGGCTGAACATCTGCAGTCCCGGAGAACATATTATTGCATGGCTGACAAGTGATATTAGTTGGATATCGGCTTGTTCCTGCTCTAACTACCATTCACTACATCAGTATTTTGGGAGGATTTTGTGAATGGAAAGTAGAGATTTTAGTGCCTTCACCTCTGTGTGTTTGACAGATTCAGACCCAAAAGTATGAATGAGAAAATGGACCAAGGTAGTGGGAGTTTGTACAGAAGTGTGTGCTACAGCGTGCCTGCAGCTTGTTGGATATACTCATAGTAATTTCACAGTCAGAGGAGTGAACATGTGCCTCTGACGTTTGTTCTTAAATGTGTTATTTTGTGGTGCAGATTAAGTTTTCCTTCTCAGCTCTTGCTTGTGATTCCTAGAAGTCAGCTGATTCAGGATCAGTGAATTACTCTCATCGTTGTGAGTGTCAATAAAAAAGTAATAAATCCCAACAAGGTCTGGCTGTGCAATATTTGGGTTTCTTACAGAGTGGGTTCTTCCTCCGACTCTTTAAGAGTGAGCTGACCTACACAGGTGTTTTATGTCTGGGAAACTCATGTCCTTGGTGAAGCAATATGACCTCATAATCCTTCTCCTTCACTAAATGTGCCAGAGCAGCACTTCAGCTGAATGTGTGTGTGTGTGTGTGCAGGTCCCTTCCTGTTGCGCTGTCAGCATGAGGCCCCATGTTATTCCCACAGGACACTGGGACATATGTGACCCCTCACAGCGAGAATAAAAGCACATCCACCAACCGATTTACCCCTCACAACCCCCACACACATATATACATGCACACCTCTGAACCACGTGGACGCGTCTTTGTCCCTGGATATGAATACATGATAGGTCATGCTTGACCCATGCTAGCCACACACACACACACACACACACAGTAATACTATGCTAATGATGACCTTCACCGGTCTTAGTGTTGAATATTTTGCTGTTTGGATGTATGCAGTTCTGTGTGTGTGTGTGTGTGTGTTGAGCTTGTGGGGCATTTGGTATGTTAGACACACACACACACACACACACATTAGGATTTGTCACTGTGCAAAAATATCAGGATATTTGATTACAGTAGAGAAACATGGGTCTGTCTGAGCTCATCCACTAGTTTGTTGGATTTTTTTTGTGTGTACATGGTTTATATTTTATGTCATAGAGACCTCATTCATTCCTTCAAGAGTTTTAAACTGCAATATATATATATTGCATTTGTGTTTGTTTTTCTGATGTGCCTGAAATGTTATCCTCAAATTAAACTGAAATCTCTTTTAAGGTCATGCTGTCCATTTACCTTTACTTTATTACTGCAGCAGAGAGAGAGAGACAGAGAGAGTGAGAGAGAGAGAGAGAGAGAGAGAGCTAAAGAGCAACAGCGCTCTGTTGAGGGATTAGACTGAGCTGAGTAGGTTTTCAGGTTTAGATGCACACAGACACGCAAAATGCACATACACTTGTAACCACAGGACTCAAAAGCACATCTGGCTACACAGCTGTACTCACTTAAGGCCTCTGTCCCCGCTCTACTGGTGTGTATATCCGTGTGTCTGTCTGTGTATGCGTATTCATCCCTTATATCCACACCCAAATCAGAGATAGATGCAGGGTGATCTGTTTTTGGTTGGTCCAGTTCAGCCCAGGAAAGTGGGTCAGTGTGTGTGTGTGTGTGTTTATGTTTTACTCACCAGCAAAGTGTCTGTTTCAGATCAGCTGAAAGTCAAAACCATGTATGTTTATAAAGTGAAACATATACTGTTCCACTTCAGACATAAAAATGAAACCAAAAAAGGACATGTTTGTGAATATATTCAGTCTCAGAGGACCTCTTACTGGCAGCTTGAGATTTATTGAGATCACTTTCATCTGTACTGATGGTTGAAGTTTTTTTTTTGAGTACATCTATATAAATGATATATGTATGCACTTAAAATGTTTATATTAACAGACCTATAGATGTGTTGGCCTGAATTGGGCTGCAGATTTAACAGCTGTCAGCAGATACAGACACACAGCACAGATTTGAGACTTTAATGCACATTATTCAGGCTCTGATAGCGGATGCAGTGACATGAGAACTGTAAAATGGGCTGTACATATGGGGAAGTCATTTTTTTTTTTTAAGAAAAAATAGTTGGCCAACTTTAGTGCCTGTTACTTGGAAAGCTAAGGGTTGTAAATACAACGTTATTATTGGTCTCTCTCTATTTACCCTTGCAATTAAATGTCTAAATATACAGTTTTATCATGTTAACCATCATAAACATAAATATCCTGGTGAGTATAACTGTGAAATAGTGTCTCACCAAAAACAAACAGCTCTGGCTCTAAGTATTGTTATTGAAGTACATGATGTTCAGGGTTTGGACTGATCTGACATATGGAGTAAACTAACAAAAATAACTCTTTATTATATATTTCCTCTGTACCTGTAATGCAACTTACATACTGTTATGTGACATTTCTGTCAGTCTTGATAATTAGGAGAGATATCATCAAGCCATTTCTTGTGACCTCTCCAGCACTGTGTTATCATTTTTCTTTAATTCTTACTGTCTTTTTATAATGATGTATATGTTCAAAGAAAATAATCTAAACTACCTGGACAAATTATAATACAAAATACTCAACATGTATTTAACAGCACTTCACCTGTGAGAACAGTAAATTGTGTTGAATGTAGTTGAACAAGTGGCATTGAGTAAATAATGAGTTTTCAGTTAAGATCTCTTTTAATATGATAATTAAACGGCTTACCCTACCTAGACACTATCATGCCATGAATATATTGATTTACAGAAATATACATTCACTTGTATTCAATGAAAATAAATAAGGTTATTGTTATACGAAAATAAACCGTAAACTGTCAAATAACAAAACGTGAATGACTTGTCTCTTGAATATTATCCTTTCGATTGCCAAATTATCGATAAAGATTATCTGGTTTGCCCACTCTTGTAGCAGCAACCTCACAGTAATGTTACCACAACAATGGACGGAGTCACCTGTTAACTCATGAAATCATCAAAAGGACAGTTAACAACCTCGTAGCTGCTTATATCACTTGATGTTCGAACTTGATTTTGGGGAAAAGTGATAGCCAGAGTTTGCTATGTGTTTTAGAGATGCTCTGCTTTAAAATAGCAATTTAAATAAAGGTGAAGGACAAAGAGGTGTGGGGTCGAGGGAAGTGACTGACTGTCGGGTGACAGACACTTTGCTGATGGAACAGCAACACAACTCAAAATATCTTTACATTACCAGTCTAGGTAATAATTTGGAAACAATGAAGTATCATCAGCAAAAAAACAAAGGCTGATCCTAGTTTCTCAATGCAGGAGCTCAACGTGAGCTTCTCAATCAAGTTTTTTTTTGTTGTGTGTTTTTTTATAGATCTGCTTCGGCATTTCCAGCCCTTTACCTACATTTTACAGAAGATAAGAGGGACACATGAAACATTTTTGGTTGCAGCCCTGCAATGTAATTGTCATACATTGCACCAACAGATTGTACAATGTCCAGCACTATAATCACAATCTACATACCTGGCACAATCATTAATAACATCTGGACTGAGCATACACAAAAATAAAAAGCATCAACTCTGATGTTGTCAACCAAATCCTCTAGATAGCCAACAGAAAGCCCCACACCAGGAGACATGTTGATGTAGTATATCTGAGGTTTGTCCTATCTGCTGTTTCAGATACCTTTTTAAAGCCACCAAATCAAATGGGGTTAACACTGTTGTGGATATAATCAATTTAACTAATCCCAGTCACTTGGTAATTTTCACCCCAAACCAGTCATTTGTCTGTAATTAGTCTACTTATCAGTTCAAATGGTGCAGTATTATTGCTGTGCAATCTGTCCTCAATGGGATGTATTTCTGCACAAAGGTAGCTAGCTATCCTGTAATAACCAAATCCCATAACACTACAGAAGCAGGCCTCCGGTAACCACGGCAGCTGGTGTTGCCACGGCAGCGACATGTGACAGATGTGAGCCGCATACATATCTCCATCAGCGTTAATGGGCTCCTCATAGCTCTGTGCAGGCTGGTGAGAGGCAGAAAGAGGGTGAAAATATATGGAGTTCATGTGAGTAATAGGCGTGCATGTGTGTGTTTTTGGCAAGAGGTAAGAGCGAATATATATAGTCAGCGCTTGTGTGTGTGAGAGAGTGATAATACCCTCCTGATGCCTTTCAGGTGTGAAATACATTACCATATAAAGAGGTGGCTTCATCAATAACAGCAAGACGGTCTGGAAGGATGGATACGTGTGTGAGGAGGCACGGAAGCTGATGCAGGCTAAATTAAAGTGCTTCTCTCTGGGTTTTTGTCAGTTTGACCCGCCCCCAAATGCACACACACATACACACGATCTCAGATCTAATGTTACTTACTATATGCTGTTTCTGTTTCAATTCAACAGTTTTATTAGTATTTATTAGAAACCATATTAATAAAACAAACCCCAATGATTTTTGTGTATATATATATATATTTAAACATATCCCATTTATAATAAAAAGCTAGAAAGTAGCATATAATCATTGATAAATGTAGTGAGTGACCCTTAAACCCACAAAGCCTTTGTACATTTCTACAGTCTTGGAATAAACACAGCATTCATGGATGTTACAGTGTCTAGAGTTTACAGAGAGAAAGTTACGGCAAACATTATCCAAATGAGGCCCAAATGTTTCTGAGACGGATCAGGAGACTTGCAGAAATCCTTCAAACTAGCAGATGGGTCTTTGTGTGAGTGTGGAAGTAACAGCTGGTAGTTAATGTCACAGTGAGGTCTCTTAAAGGAATATCATTATATTTACTGTTTTATTTTGCTTTCAAATATGTGCTCATTTGTACTAAAGAACACTAGCAGGCTGTAGGGCTGGGTGATATGGCCAAAACCTTCAAGCCCAATATTTATAATTAATGTCTTGATAATGCTATATATCGCGAAATAGCACTTATTTTTTCACATTAGAAATTAAATGGAAAAATGCATATATGATAAACATTTTTACATTGTTTTGACGATTTATATCATGTCGCCCGGCCATAGCAGGCCCAAAGATAATAATTTCTGAACATGCATCTTTGTTTGCCTGTTTCAAATACAGACTGTCACAGTGTCTAACAATAAACACAACAGTAACTTCCTCTCTACTCACATCTCAACCAGCAGAGCTCCTCTGGGAGGAGGTGGAACCAACATGAACGTGCTGTTTAAGATCTTGCAGGAACAAATTTACATTGACTGAGATCCCTGTGGAATTTTCCAAGTACCCTATGTTTTCTATACCTTGAAGAATATACACTCTTGTGAAGTAAAAAGAGGGTCCAAGCAGGGACCAGTCTGTATATTTTCCTGTCTTCTAACTCTGTCTATTCTTCTGTCTACATGTCAGTCTCTCAGTAAGCATGTTTGCAGATGTTGCCATGCAGAGACAAGATGCCTCCATCACAGACACATTAACACACATTCTCTTTCTGTTTCTTTCTCACACACTCTTTTTTTTTCTAAATAGGGCTCTGGAAGAATATAGCTTTCCCTAATAGTGCTATCACTGTCATTACAGTCACTGACCCAGAGCGGACACTCTTAATTAGACTAACTACCCCAGCCAGTAGGCTGCCACAGTCAACACACTGTGTGTAACCTGAAGAGCCAGAATAGCCGCAAAGAGCTTTGCCTGTTCAGAAAGAGAGCAGATGATGAATTTGAGTTTGCCAATATGCATTAATTTAATACAGAAAAACACACCTTATTAGATCCAGTAGATGAATGTGCAAATTGTTTGTATACTCAGTGCTGTTAGCAGTTTGTTTTATTTTGGACTCTTGAAATGCAGTCCTTGCTCACTGGCTAATTTAAAGAGAAAATTAAGGAACTTGATTCCAAAGCACATGGTGAATGTTTTTCTTAGCAAGGCCTCCTGTGTAATGATATCCTGATAAATGAAGGTTAAAACATATACTCAACAGCGAGTTTATTAGGTAGACCTTTGCAACTGCTTGTGAATGCATCTAATCAGCCAATCACATGGTGGTTTAAAAGACTGAGTGTGGCATGGTTATTAGTGCCAGACAGGCTGGACTGAGTATTTCACAAAATGGTGAACTACTGGGATTTTTCACACACAACCATCTCTAGGTAGCTAATAAAGTGGTTGGTGTGTATACATACATGAAATGGGACCTACAAAGTGGTCTTGCTTTGGCTGTAGGAATTTGTTGTCACCCCTGTCTCACTCTATTCCCTCATTCCAGGATACTGTATCCGATATCCTATACTGTATTCTGTCAAATAAAGGCAGAAATAAGGAAGAATATAGTGAGATAAAATAAACCTTTGTTGTCCACTCAAAGTAGTGACAAAGAAAAGCCAGTTTTACATGGATTGTGCCTCTGTGTGCCTCACAGAGTCTAAGACCAAACAAACACCTCTCCTGCACACCGACAACACATTCCAATAACAGGCAAATCACATGCATGAGTGAACACAACCCAACACACACACCAAGGCACCCTGAGGTTTTTATGAAAACACACACCAGTGAACAAACATTGACATGTGTGTATGTGGTCTACCAAGAGCACACTGCACTGCTGGATGGTGGTGAAACAGCACCTGCTGCCACGAGGTCCATAGCTACCATGGCAACTGCCTCTCCATCACATCCACAATACAGAAATGAGTGGAGAACACTGTGGTCGTTATGCACCTGTCTCCTCTGTCTGTCTCCACCTGTCTAGATGCTCATGTATGGTATGTTTTTGTTAGTAGGGATACAAAGTTTTAGATTTTATATACAGTGCTACTGTGTGATTTAATATATTGTACGTGTAGAATATAGCTTTCTATTTTTAAGGTTTATATGCACACATCCATCTATCTGCCTTGCTGCATGTCTATCTCCGTATAGAGATATCTCTATATTTTATCTTTCCATCCTTCTATCTGTCAGCCATATAGAATGTGCAGTGCCTGTTCTGGCAGTTTTTATTTCCTGTGTGTTTTCCTTGAGACTTTTAAAAGTTTTTGATTCTGTCATAGATACAAGATGAAAAGTGAAAATGTTCCAGGAGCTGGAGGTGCCAGCTCCAACACTCTGTGACACTGTGAAGTCTCACTCGCTGAACGGTTTATTTGCAGACCTGCTAACCACACTTTTAATATTAGCCAACCTGCTGTCATAAGCTGATATATCACACACATGCACCGTCACAGGCTATCACCTCGTGAGATATAACACATCTATCTTCAGCATCTCACACTAGGAAAATCTCATGACAGGCCAAGGTGTGACTGACAGGGATGACGTGTATGTGTGTTTGTGTGTGTGTGTGTGTGTGTGTGTTCTGTGCCTTACTTTATCTTTGTAAAAACTAAATGAAGTTTTCAGCTGCCAAAGTAAGGGCATTTGATTTTGGCTCTGCCTTGTTTCTTAAAGGGACTTTGGAGTCAGGATTTAAGGTTTGCATTGGAAAGATAAAGATACAGAATGTATGTGCGTGTGTGTATGTTGGGATGATGATATATGTAAAGTAGTAACTGTGGGATCCTGCAGATCTGCTGCATTGATCATTCTAGTAAACAGGTTTGTGGGATGAATATAAAAGAAGAGATGATGTCACTAAGATACAGATGAAACCAGAGAAGCTCCAGTGTCTAGGGAGAGGGATCACACACACACACACACACACACGCACATAGATATCCATGCACATATAGCCTCCTGTAGCCTTGTTGCAGTGCAGTGCTCATGAAGGATAGTTGGTTTATTTACAGAGCATGAGCTCACTAATATCCCGCAGTGCTACAACCTGCTGCTTTGCATCCACAGCCATCTAAAGGGACAGTTCACCTCCAAATAAAATGCATATTTTTCTCATGCCTGTATTTTTTTTTTAGCAATCTAGATTGTTTTGGTGTGAGCAGTTGATGTAGGAACTATACCAGAAACAAAATAGTTTCTACATAAAACTACTCACAACAAGGTCCGTGGAATAATTTGAGTAACCTGGTCACGATTTCTGGAAAGACACACTGCTGTTGATTTTT
>CAFUXE010000070.1:249893-270123 GCA_903364295.1 Serranus cabrilla | reverse complement strand
GTGTGTGTGTGTGTGTGTGTGTGGCAGATAGAGAGAGAGAAATGTGCAGATAAACACAAACATAGTCAGAGCTCTTAGAACTTTATTGGCTTTAGTGCTTTTTACACGACAGTGTGTTTGTTACCAGCAGGCTTTTAAGCCTTCATTTTATATAAAACACTTATCATTCTAGGTGAGTTTGTTCAGTATAACCTGACCTTGTTCTGGTTGCATTTAATTCTTTGCTCCAGGGCCATTAAATAATTTGTTCTATTTTTTAAATCTCTTCTGGAGAAAATTGCTTTATGGAATTGATGTTATCTTGCAGCACATTACTGTCATAGAGGTTAATTAATTTACTTGTGAGTAAAGTACATCTGTGCATTTTCCAGCATCCGACAGACACTAAATGATCTGAAGAGCTATGGTGAGACGCTACAGGAAATAAACACTGTTTTAATGCTTTTTTGCTCCCATAACATGTTTTCTGTCAGACTAACGGAAAGTAAACATCTAAGCTACACTTTAATTAATTTATTTTACTCCATTGTCTATTTGTAGCAAAGTGAAGTAGGCATTATTTAATGCCTCATTTGCATGTATGACATGAAACGTCAGACAACTTAATACATGAAATAATGTAAATAATGAACTGGGAAAATATCTCATCATTGTGAGAAAAAAGTCTTTTTACCATATTCACCTTCCGTGTCTTGTAAAATATTTGGAATTTTACAACACATGTCTTTAAAGGCTCTTTCTTCAAAATATTTTTTTCTTCTCAAACCTGAAGCCAGAAATCTGCACTTCAGTAACACTTACATACATCAGACTTTCCAGTTTAATAATTATCTATATTCTGAAGGTTTTTTTTTTACAGAGGATTGGTTTAGATATCATCCATAGCCTGATTCACAAAATGTTTTATGGCTGTTGACAGTATTTGGGGATTTTCAAAGAGAGATCCAAAATGCTCTGGAAATGTCTCTGACTCTAATATGTCAACAAAAGAAAGAAATTTGAACCTGGTTTATTTCAATTTTCAGATTCTGGTTAAGGAAATGTATGCAAATTATGATAATGTCTCACTTGCATGTTTAAATATGAGAAAGTCAGAAAGTGTGTATTAGAAAATTAATAGTCTTTATAAAAAGCTGGGGAAGTTTGGTGGTGATATGTATTAGTTTTACCCTATTCTCCTGTAGGGGCTCCACTTAAAGGTGCAGTTTGTTATTCTCGAGAAAGATAATTGATTGTTGTGTCTCATTCCCAGGTCATCAAATACCAGAACTCCAGAATCACATACTGCACCTTTAAATACTTCTCACAAATGTTCCTACTACTCACTGACTTGTTTTCATTGTTTACCCATTTTTATTTGTGATCACATCCCTGTTCAGTGAGTAAATGTATATATGAACTCAGTCAGCCTCCCCTTTACACGGTGAGAGCTCTGCCTCAGAGCGCGGTGGGGTTGGGATGTTTTGGGATTACTGTGGGAATCGTAATCCCATGGTGCAGTTTAACTGGAAGCGCGGCGTAGAATCACACTTCAGACGATGATTCATCTGTGCTAACAAGCACAAACAGATAAAAGACCTCTCCTCCTCTTGCTCCTTCCCTCGTAGGAGCCACATAAACACAGTTGTCTCTTTTCATCTGCCCCGCACCTCTGAGCCCTGTCAACAAAATCCTGCTCAGTTTAGATAACACACGGTAAAATAAGATCCAAAATAGATTTTGTTTTATTCTTATTTGTCACAGTGCGTTTTTAGGCAGGGTTGAGTTGGTATTTATTTGGTTATATAACAATATAATCTAACTAAAAGTATCCTGTTTATTGTCAATTTCTGATAAATCACAGGACTTGATTACTAACCCTTGTCTAGGTGCCGAGGCACAACATGAAATAAAGCCACCAACTTCCCCAGGACCCAAGCAGCCAGAGAAGTGTGATTTATTTTCCAATATTTATAACTAGAACATACAGAGTCCTGAATCAGCTCAGGACAACAAACAAACATAAGGTTCCTTAAACTCAAACCCAATTAATCTTACATGAAAGAACACAACAGAGACCAAAATACAGTTTCTAACTTTCCCAACTTAATATGAACAGATGAAAACTAAGGTTTAACAAACATATAGGCAGCCCAACACTACAACCTCCAGTAGATCACAGTCTGTGATGTTGGCTCCTAATGCAGTAACTCTCATCTGAAATGAAACAGTTACACACCAACTATTATCAGAAGCTGAATCCAACAATGGAACTCACCTATTTGCACATCAGACACTCACACACACTTATTACATCAGAACGGTTGTCGAGACTAAATAACGACCACAATCACATCCATCTATCATTTGGTTCTCTATGCCACAAGTATACTTTTCAAGGTCAAGAGGTCATCAGTCATAGTTTGGATCTTTTCAAGAATGCCGTACATGTATTTGTGTTCATTTGAGACCTGTGGGCTAAACTGAACCTGCCTCTGTAAATGACAGTCTCACCGAGGCCAAAAATAATGAGTTCATTCAGTTTCTGTCAACTTGCAGCATCAAGAATGTAAGGATGAGAAATTGCATATCTTCTACCTGTCAGCCTGCGTATAATACACTGTCAGCTGCTTTCCTGTTCTTTTCATCTGTCATGCCTTAAACGGTTTTATCCAAAACAATTTATGTATTTTGTGCCATCAGCATTCAAAGCTGTGGCCAATTTAGCTTCGACTGATTCAGATTTCACAGTCATGGTCATCTTCGATGTTAGTGAACTATAAACTCGGCTTGCTCCATTCTTGTTTTTACGTTTTAGATCCACATGTGCTCTCAGGGGTCTGATTAGATTTATTTCCATGGGAAGTGTGAGATTCAACTTTATAAAGAATACATTAAGATAATATACAGTAAGTTTTAAGATATATAGATATATTTTTTACTTTTAAAGTGTATGGTTGGGAAAGTTAGGTGAAAACTGTAATCAGTTACTCATTGCTTGTTACTTTGCTGTCATCATTACTCAGCTCTGTCAAAGGTTCCTTTATCTTTTCTATGTAACACATGTTGAAGAAGATAATGAGTTGTTGTGGTTCCTACTATTTGAAGGATTTACAATTTACTACATAATGTCATACTGCCCAAACTGCTAAGCAATGGTGCAACATTGTAAAGGTAAAAAAAAAAAAAAAGGCTGACAGAAAGCAAGAAATCTGTCACTAAAGTAGAAAGTCTTAAAAGTAAAGATAATTTATCACTATCCACACACACTTGAGAATCCATCCAGTGTCACAGTGAAAGTATCAAAAATATTTGACAATCAGTCTCTGAGACAGTTGGTGTGGTTCAGACTGAATCCATAAAGCTCTCATTGCATCTGACACTCTGCACCATTCATCTGCTTTAACCAAGCCCATCTCCCAATTGTCAGAAGGGAAAATCTGATGTAAATCTCCTGGATAATCATGTAGCGTGTAGCAGGAAGAAAGATTTAGTGACAAACATGGAGAGAAGAAGACAGACGGACCGAATCAGAGAGTGATATGGGCAATGAGAGATCAAAAGAATAAGAGAAACAAAGACTTATTCAGCTAGCTGAGGCTGAGGAGGAGCGTGTGAGCCATAATAAACTAGAAAGTACGTCAAACTTTAACACCGAAAAGGTTGTTTATATGGTAAAATGTTCTGGAACTCACTCAGATTGATGACGCAGCATTTAGCTTCCTCTGATATCAAAGAAAACAACAGCAGCTGTCAGGCGGTAAATTGAGGCTGCTAACAGTTTATGACAGGGGTGGGAGGAAAGGAAGAGTGTGAGGAGGAGAGGAAGCTAAAACAGGATTCCTGCACTTCAGGCTTTGATATGTGGCAGCAAGCTCAAGGTAGACAGGAGAAAAAGAAGGGATTTAGGATAGAGGGAGGAAGAGATAACAACAGAGTGACAGGTAAAGGAGGAGGGAGGGAGGAAGAAGCACCAAGGTGATGAGAGAGCCTTCTCATATTCACGTGAGTCTAAAAAGAAGTAAAAGCTGAATGTTGTCACTCGTTGGGAGTCTTTTGTCAAGGCAAAGGTGCAGATGAGTTCTGATGCCTTCAAGCGACAATTCCTCAAAAGGATAAAATCTGTCCATAGAGGTTTCCTTTAGAAAATATTCCAGTGCCTTGAAACTGTTAGTGGATTAGAGTAACAGGGATGGCAACATGGCTGAACAAAACTGACAGAAACCAATCAGAAACCAAAGCTTTTGCAGCAGAGGAGTGCAACAGAGTACTCAGCACGTTTATTGAATGAGTTAAAGCTAAAGAAGCATCAACCCATTGTGGGTTGTACCCACTATGACATAACCATTGGTTTGTGGCTTACGGTTTTTAAGCCTCAAGTTTAGCATTTTGGGTGTTGCCCATCTTGTTGCCTTTTTTTAAACCAGAGGTGACTGTACTTGAATGACAGAGTTAATCTAAGTGCAACCGAATGCTGAAAGAAGGATGAAAGATTAAAAAAAATCAACACAGGGAACATTACCCTGCTGTAATGTCTACTTTACTTTAAATGGGACAATCATTTACTAAATGAGCATCATGCTGTATTGAAGAGGGCTCAAAACTAATGACTGAGACCATAAAATCAATATGAGAGTGTTAACTGAGGTAATAAATCAAGGGAGAAGTTCATTTTCCCTCTTCTATACACTCTGACTTCTTTTTGCAACCAGTGAAGTCGCCCCCTGCTGGTGTTTAAAAAGAAAGCAGATTTAAGTCACTCCCATATCACGCTAACTTCTCAGGTCTGAAGGGTGCCATTCCTGAGTACTATTACTTTATCACTGCTTGCATTTCTGAATGTGTGTTTCGTGACTGCTGATTACAGGCTTATTTTACTGGTTTGTAAATCATTAGAACAGATATCATTTCATTTTGACAAAAAATATAGAACCAAGCAGTAATGTTGACATGTTGTTCTCCTAAACTTCTGCATCTGTATTGTGATTTTGCGAGGAATAATTGCATGTGTCTTTGTCCTGTTTTCCTCTATTCTCCTCTGTTGTTTCATTAGTAACTGAATGTGTGTTTCTGTGTATTGCCCTCAGGTGAAAGTGATGGTGCGTGTGTGCCCAGTGTCTCAGTCGGACGCAGCTGAGTCCAGCTCCTTCCTTAAAGTAGATCCCAGGAAGAAACAGATCACCATCATGGACCCCGCAGCCAATCAGACACCAAGCGCTGCCTCCCAGAAAAAGGCAGCAGCCAATCAGGTCCCTCCAAAGATGTTCACTTTTGATGCTGCGTTTCCTCCTGATGCCTCACAGGTAAGAGAAAACATTGTGAGTTTTTAAAACCTGTCAGGACATTACAATGAAAGACAACTTCTGAATTAAGCACCTTCAATGGCTACATGATGATTCAATGGTGTATATCAATAGATTAACTTATTTATGCTTTTCTTGATCCCGTTCCTTCCTCTCTGTCTGTCTTCCTGTTGCTAGGCGGAGGTGTGCGCCGGAACGGTTGCCGAGGTGATTCAGTCGGTGGTGAACGGAGCAGATGGCTGCGTCTTCTGCTTTGGACACTCCAAGCTGGGTAACTCTCACACACATGCACGCAGACTATAAAATCAGCGCATGTGTGGCTCGTGAGTCATCTTCAGTGTGTGTGTGCGCGAGCGTCAGTGTGTCAGTCTTTCATTTGGCCGTCTCTCCACTGGCTCTCATCTATCAGAGAGAAAAGAAGAGGATTAGTGTCTGCTGAAGCTGAAAGCATTCTCAGTCTGCTCTGTCTGTGTTTCTGTCTTCTTTTCTCTCTCCCTAATCCTTCTGGGGCTGCTTTTTAGAGAAGCTGTCTTAAAAAGGGTTAGGACCCCTTACTGCACACTGCAACATGCCCGAACCCACACACACGCACTGGCACAAAGACCCACCACACACACACACACACACACGGAGTTGTTCTTCAACCCTGGGTCAGCCCCTGTTGTGCTTATCCCTGTACATGCAAGCAGCATTACCCTTCTTGGCTTGTGATCTTCACACAGCCAGTTGGAGTTTCTAAGTCCCCTTGAACTGCTGGCAGAGGACAAAAGCTGAGAATCTGAATGCTGCAGTTCAGCAGGGAACACTTCTGTGTTAATGGCTCAGCCATTTACTGCAGCAAACAATAATGAAATTCTATGTAAAAACCAACATACCAACCATTGTGTTCCCTAGTTGCACTGCAGGGACTTTATCCCTCAACAAATCTGTTGTAAAATTAAACTCATTTATAAATTTGTTACAAATTAGTGTTTTGGCAGTTGGTTTTTATTTGTCACGTACTCCACTGTTGCAGGAATTCTAAGCATGTGGTTAACAAACAAAACTTGATTAGGTTTAGGCAACAGAGCTGGTAGTTAGGTACATTTATAACAAACTGCAGTCTGCTGGTGGCAGTCTGGTGTCTGTTTGACCCGCCCGTCACTGACCTACTCCCAGTGGTGGAATTAACTAAATACACTTAACCAAGCACTGTACGTTACTACAATCGACTACATTTAAGATGCAATATTGTTCTTTTTACTTCCTTCCTTCATTACATTTAGCTGACACCTTTAGTTACTTCTTAAATCAAGAACATAAAAAACATGATTTAAAAGAACAACTGTTTGACATGTTTTAAATTAAACATAATTGCAGTATATTAAGTAGTTAAAATAAGATCTACCTTAAAAACAATTGAACCACTGCTTCATAAATGCATCAATAATAATAATCCAATAATATATCTGGAATATTTAAACAGTCTCAGTGGATCCATTCTGCATAACATGTACTTTTACTTTCAATACTTTAAGTACATTTTGATGCTGATGCTTTTGTTCTTTAATTTAAGTTTCGAATGCGGGACTTTTACTTGAAGTGGAGTATTTTTTACAGTGTGCTATTAGTACTTTTACTTAAGGGATCTGAACACTTTTTCCACCACTGACCTCCTTCCCATTTGGAGTTTGGCTCTCCCTCTACTACGTCACCTGGCTTCAGGAGCACCTGCTGTGAGCAGCTTATATTGACACAGTTTAACAGTGGAGTTAGTTGAAAGCACTGTGCATCTGATACAGAGAACCAGATATGTCCCATATCAGCGTATCTGTATTTTGAATAGACTTACAGCTTCGGACGACTGCCAACATGAGCAGCCAGACAATCAGACAGGTTGTAATAAAAAGCCATCAGTTTAGAAAGATTAACTAAGGTTGGATAACACCTGAGCTCAGAACAAAGTGTTTAATAATCTGAGACACTTAATCTGGAGATAAAACTGAAAATGAAGTGATTCGTCTACGCCAAAATCGCCTCACAGCCCTGCACTTTCTATTAAGAAAACATAAAACACACCTGTAATTTTGGTAACAAGCCTTCATTGCACATACAAAACAGTGAGTGCAAACATCACCAGGGAGCATGGAGAGTCAGAGTTTAACTAAGAATGGCCTAATGGCCACATATGAAAATAAGATCAAAGCTCAAGTGACTGTAAGAGACTTCATTAAGAGTGACCATTGGACTCCATTGTGATGCAGTGCAATCATTTTTTTATGGGGGAGAGATGCCGAGAGGAGTACAGGAATATGGGGGAAGGGATGTAGGGAAATGCCCGAAGCTGGATGGATTTAATGTGGAGCAGGGCTTCTGATGATGGAAGGAACCCTGGGCGCAGGATGTAATGAGCACTGGAGGTGAATGTGGTGAAGGAAGGTTGGAAGGTTGAATTGATTTTACACTAAAATGACACCTGACAGCAGCAGAGAGGGGAAAGGTTTAGAAGTCTGCCACCGACAATCTGCTGGACTAAAAGAAATCGTGGCAAAATCTGGTTGGTTCACTGAAGGAGTGAACAGTCAGCTGATTAGTTGGAAGAAAGAGAGATAATGATGTAGACGTGTTCCTGAATGAACTGAGCCTAAGCATCTTTTATAAAAAAAGAAATAAAAAAAGAGAGATATTCTCCCTTAAATCTGCCATTTTTCCTTGCTGGAGAGTGGGCAGCGAGCAGAATGTGCCCACTTCTCCCTCAATAAGGTCCATGTGGGACAGATCAAACCAACAGATGCACACACTCTATAATCACCACAGATCCCCAAAGACACTAACCCAACAAACAGCCGGTGTAGATCAATGTTTTCCATGTCATGTTTACATGTTTTCATTCAGCTTTCAAATATTGACACACGAAGATCACGATTCGTAGTGTATAATATGACTGTGAGTGAAACCAATAAACCAAGCAGGACCAGAAAACACACCTCTTATTGTCAGTGTGTGAGTGAAAGGCATAATTGAATTTCCTGACTGTAATACTGAATGTGCTTTAATATGATCCATCAAAGAGAGTTTGCTCTTTCAATCAGTTTTACTGTTATATTAATGCTGCCGAGCGCCTCTTACATTGCTGGTTCTCAGTGTAAACGGCTGCAGCTGTAGCAGCAGATGAGATCATTCTTGGTGATATAGCTCACCTAAGGCCATGGATCTTAATGAGGCCGCATTATAATGGCATTACCTTTTTCATAATTAAAATGGGGAAAGTAACACAAAGAGCATTTATCTTCGGCCCTGTGGCCCTTGGCTGTAGACACAGAGTCTACTCATGTACACACACATGCACATTTTCACAAAGACTAACCAGGTTTTCACTGAAAAGGGGAAATGATAGTGAAATAAATGGATGAACTTCAGGAATGTAATTGATTCCTCTGGCTTTAAATCATGTCTGATGGATTATGTTATCGGTTATTGGATTATTGGCTTTGGATGGATCATCTTTTAGTAATGACGACATGTGTGTGTGTGTGTGTGTGTGTGTGTGTGTGTGCGTGTGCGTGCGTGTGCAAGTCTTTGAACTGATGATACAGTGCTGCTTTCTTCTCACACTTGCTCAGCCTGTTCTCTCTCTTTTCTGACAGCATCAGCAGCTCTGTGAATGAGACCAATTACTGGGAATATAAATCAACTACACAGACGCGGACACACACACACACACATACACACACTGCTTTTTCGCCTGTAGCATAGAGTCACTGTGCTGCAGTGTGGTGATAGTCAGAGGAGCAGTCAGCGAGCTGACCACTTCTTGACAGCCTGTGGTAGTCAGAACAGACGGAAACACATTTACTCATGTAGATGTGTAATCTAAGACTCTCTCGCATATACAGAATAAAAAAAGAAAGACACAAGGGTTGTTGAAGTGCTCGGTTGTTCAGATAGTGGTGCTGCATCGAGCCACTATGATTGAGGGAGTCCATCTGATTTGTTAAATAAAAAGAAATCAGCTGGTAAATCAGGTAAATTAAAATCAATGGCCCATGCAGTTATGCTTTAAACAACTGATATTACAAATTAATCATTTTTTAACATTTCTGAACAGCATTTTATCTAGAAGACTCTTGGCATAGTGCTTTAAAGAACCTTAGTATTCAAAGGAATACTTCACTCCGAAAAATTATATCTCAATTACTCACCCTGTGGTACCTTGGATTCTGCATGTCTCCACTGTGAAGGAGGAATAAAAAACAGGGAAATGTCTTACCAGATTAAAGTAAATGGAAGTCATGTTGAGCAACAGCAAAATTACATCACAAACATCTGTTTGAAAATTCTCACACCGCTCATGCAGAATAATCCCAGTGAATCCCAGAGTCCTGAACTCAGACTTGAGTCAGACTCAAAGCCAGATTTTCTGGACTCACTTGGACTCGCGCTCTGACTCAGATTTGTACTGAGATTTGTTTTTGGATGCTCTGCTCTTCATGTAAAGCATATAATGCAATGCAGAAGTATATGACTGGATAAATGAGACCTTGCTTGTACTGCGCAAGTTGTGTGAGAGCTTGTAAACAGACATTTTAATATAGTTTTGCTTTTAAATGCAGCCCCTATTCTTTGATTCTTTGTTCACCGCAAAGATTTGTGTTAAAAAGAACATAGTACGTAACTGAGTGGTAATTTTGGAAGTGAAGCATTCCTTTAATTTCAAAACCATACAAACTACCATATTTAGTATATACTGTTTCTGGCACTAAACACAACCCTTTGAGTTGAACACTATTTTTCTTCCAGTTGCTTGAAAACTTTAGTGACAAATCATAAAAATGCATCTTTGTTGTGACAGTAAGTGTAGACGCTCCAGGAAACATGAGGGAGAACAATGTGAAATTACAGTGTAGCTGACAACCGCCCCTCCATGCTATCTCTGCAACAAATCTCAACACATTTCTCCCCCCTGCATCACACGAGTCAGGCTTTTGATGTCCTCTGTTTTTGTGTAAATGTTCATGTCGGTGTGATAGTTCGGCATGACATATGGCTTTGTTTAGGCGTGCGTTTGATCTCAGGCTCCTGACAGTCAGAGCAGGTGTGTGTGTGTTGGAGGGGGGTAATCATCATCTTGTGGCTCAGAGGGACAGATCTAGAGGCTCTGTGTGCACATGCATGTTCAGGCACTCAAACGCACATATTTCAAACACATCTATTCACACAAATCACATTTTTTGATGATGTTCTTTCTGATATATCCTTCTTTTTCTGTTCCCTTATCTTGTCTTCCTGTCTGTCTCCTCCAGGTAAATCCTACACCATGATTGGTCGTGATGACTCTCTCCAGACTCTGGGTATAATCCCCTGTGCCATCTCCTGGTTGTTTAAGCTCATCAACGAAAGGAAGGAGAAAACGGGAGCGCGCTTTTCTGTCCGTGTCTCTGCAGTCGAGGTCAGTGTTATTGGCGAGACCTCAATTTGAAGCATTCCTTGCAGAGTTAACAGGTGCCATCACTGATACAGACACTTGGGAAAGGAAGCTAGGAACAGGCTATTTTCTAAGTGGTAGTGGCTTTAGCTGCAGAGCATCAACTGCCTATAACTGTAATATTTTTAATTATTGAATTTTATCACAAATAATGCCTTCTCCCTGGTTAGGTTTTAATATTTAAGGCTGGTCTGACTAGATTTACACTGCAAAACAATGTTAAAATTAATTTTACATGATATCTTGTGCATTTATTTGGCATTTTGATGTTTATTGTTGACTGCCCTCCAGAGTCACCAATGTATTTAGTGTTAACCAACGAACTTTTGCCAGTGAATGAGATGGGAGCTACCAAAAATACCCATCTTCTGTCTGTCTGTAGGTATGGGGAAAAGAGGAGAACCTTAAGGACTTGCTGTCTGAAGTAGCTACAGGCAGCTTACAGGACGGACAGTCGCCTGGAGTCTACCTGTGTGAGGATCCCATCTGTGGCATGCAGGTACAGATACACACACGCATAAAGACACGCACACGCAGTTATACTGAACTGAAGGTAACATTCGTAAATGTATTGTGGCTGCTGCAGTGTGTGTATGAACAGCCCCAGGTACTATATCAATATGCTTTACCATTGTCTTTCTAGCCCCAGGCAATTCTCTGTTGTCTTAGCTACTGTGAGATTTGCACACTTGCACATGCACACACTCACCTCAGAGCAGCAGATACAATATGAAAGCTTTAGCATGCTATTAGAGTCCCCTTTCTTCCAAAATAAACCAGGTTCAGAAATAGCTGTTTTACTTAAAATAAGGTTCAGCTTCTGACTGGCTGCGTCTGGATCAAAGAAGAGCAGCGTCAAGTGCAAAAGACATGATCAAAAAAATGGGAGAACAACTATAAAATACATATTTTTTTCTGTTCAAGATTTTTGCTTAAAGCAGCAGTTTTTGATTTATTGACTGTTAAACTTTAATGAGCTTCAAACAAACAAAAGCTACTTACACAACACTAAATCTTATCAGCATTGTAATTATTGTTATCATTGTCATTCATTTTAAGGTAATAACTAATCATCACTGAAGAGTGTGTGTGGGTATGTAGAACAGAAACAACTGAGTGACAGAGGGGGAACTAGTGTGTGTGTGTGTGTGTGTGTGTGTGTGTGTGTGGCTGCAGTTTTATGTTGATAGGATTACAGGGTCTGATACAAGAACATCTGTGTAATCCTTAACTAATCTGACATAATCTCATCAGTAATGATATCCTGCAGTACCACACACACGCATACTCACCCTCTCTCTCTCTCTTCCTCACCTCTGCTTCCCCCTATCTTTGTCTCCCACACCTGCAGACAAATTAGAAAATGCTATGACTCGATTATGATAATTAATCCCATACATGAAGAATCCTCACAGTCCTATCAGTGTTTGGACACTTCTTGGTGTGTAAACAGAGCCTCAGCTAAGATTAAATGGTACCTTCCGTCTTGTCTGGCTCTTGGCCATTCTTTGCATCCACACAGTTTTTTCTCCTCCCACACATTTTGCAGCTCCAGAACCAGTCTGAACTGCGTGCTCCGACCCCAGAGAAGGCTGCCTGGTTTCTGGATGCAGCCATAGCAGCTCGCCACAGTAGCCAACGCCCAAACACCACCGAAGAAGAACACAGGAACTCGCACATGCTGTTTACATTACACATATACCAGTATCGCATGGAAAAGACAGGCAAAGGAGGAAGTAAGTACCGTTTGTTCTAATGTATCTAATAGTAATACAGCGACTGCTACACTGTTGTTATCACGTCACACGTTGCCTGCTGTGAGTCCCACATCTGATAATAATATGAGAATAAAAGCTGCTGCAGACATGCTGTTTACTATTGAAATATTCTTATATATACGTGGAAGACATAGCATGGAGTGAGTTTCCAACAATGACAGACAGATCAATGTATTTACCTATATGCACTGTGGATAAATAGGAAGCTCAAGCATCAGACTTCTTGACAGAGTTGTACACATACCTGTACACACCTGCTATGGATTCTTTGTTCAGATTAATTCACAGTCATATCACACATGCACTCATGTCTCCCTCAATAACTGAGGATGCAGAAGCAGTGCGAGTTTCTTTTGATATTCCCATTTGATAAAGAGAGACTGTGACAGATTTCTGACAAAAATATCACTGATATAATAATCACTTGCAGTGCTCAGAGGGGTGCACACATAAAGAGAACACAGAACAGAGAAATATTCATGTATACTGTGTCCGTGCTTATACATGTATATTATATTCCCTCTCATTTCACCCCCTCTTTTATATCTGTATCCTTTGTCTCTCCTTCTACATTTTTGACCCATTTTCTGACTTTGCTAGTGTCAGGAGGTCGCAGTCGCCTTCACCTGCTGGACCTGGGCAGCTGTGATGTCAAAGTACTTGGAGGAGGAGGAGGAGCAGGAGGAGGAGGAGGAGGTGGGAAAAGCAAGGAAAACTCTTCACCCAGCTCTGCTCCTCTGTGCCTTTCTCTGTCTGCCCTGGGCAACGTGATCCTGGCTCTGGTCAATGGGAGCAAGCACATCCCGTACAAGTAAGGTGGTGTGTATGTATGTGTGTGTGTGAGGAGAGGAGAGGAGAGGCAAAGAAGCTTTAAATAAAGATTTCTCCTCACTAAAATGAGTTAGAAATCAAAGAAGATGACACAAGAGACCCATACGGTTAAGAATTTAGAGGAAGAAGTGTGGAGAGGAGTGAGGGTCATGAGGAGGAGAGCAGGATGTTTTGGAGCTTGAGGAGAGGAAGAAGGAAACGCAGATGAGAGATCTCTTAAGTTGATTCAGGTTTGGGGGACTTTATGTCATAAACAACAGCAGCTGCTGTTACATATTCATCATATTCATTTTGCTGGTTAAGTGACTGGCAATGAAAGCAAAGGAGGGAGAAGAGAGATAACGCAGACAGAGACTTTAGCCTGGCGTTAACAGTATATAAATAAAAATCATAATTGCTGTGCTAACATTAAGTATGCTAAGGCAGTATACAGTATGTACAGTACACGCAGCAAACTAAATGTCCTCATTTTGCCTTTCCCTTCATTTAATCCCTCTTTTCTTCCCTCCTTCCTTCTCACTCTTCCACTCTCCTTAAGGGCTTTGTAGCTCTGTGCTTCTTGCTGGGTTAATTTAATCAGCAGCTTTTGCATTTACATTGCAAAACAACCTGCTACCTAACACTGAGGCTGCAAGCAAAGCTGTGCTGAGTCTGGCTTGGCACTGGTGACTCAGACTGTTGTCGGATCGTGAGGGGATTTGGGCTGGTTTAGCAATGCATGCGGTGTAACTGCCACTTCTCTAACACCAAGGATCAGCACAACAGTCTCCACAGAATCACAAATGACTGAGTGGAGACTATAGACGATGTCAGTGGAGACGGGTGGAGTGTGTCACTGCAAGGCTACAGTTAGCAGATAAGCTAATAGCTATTATTTAATTTGTTAGGTTCAACAAAATGAAGGTTTGTTGACAACAAGGTACAAATTAAACTGCAGAGTTAGCAGCAATGGCTCTGTGAGGCTGAACTGACAGTAACCACAGTGGTGCTTTGAGCTTAATGCTAACATGGTTGACACTGTATAGCAGGCAATCCTAAATTGAGCAGGAATTGACATTGTTAACTATCTTAGTTTCGCATGTTAGCATGCTAAAATGATCTAGTTAGCACTAAATTTAAAGTACAGCTGGAGCTGATTGAAATAGAACTAGTTTGTCCATAAACCCAAATTTGTGTAAATTGAAATATTTTGCTAATTTGCTGGTGGTACCAGATGCAAAATCATGGGATGGGATGAGATTAGGGTTTGCCCTCAGGGCACAATGGATATCTATACCAGATTTTAAATGTCAACCCCATGGTGGCACCAGTGTAAATGTCACATCATCACCAAAGTCATAGGTTTCATCATCTGGGGATCATGAAAGTCTTTACACAATTTCATGATGATCTGCCTGATAGTGGACATATTCTAAGTCTGGACCAAAGGTGGACCAACCAACTGACCAACTGCATAACTGTGTGACAGTTACAAACAGTCTTTCCTGTGATGTGACAGCATGAAAGCAACGAGAAAACCAACTAGAGAGCATCTTACAATAGGATGTAATCAGGTGCAACACCTGTGTGACTCAGCTGTCTTCAATCAGTTGATTAATTGTATCACCTGTGCTCCTGCTTGGTTGGAACAAAAACCTGCAGCCACTCTGCCCTTTGCTGGATCAGTTTGACACCCCTGCTCTAAAAAGTTGAACTCTGCTTTATTTGGATCTAAGCTTCACACCTGGAAGGTTTTGTGACTGCATTATGCACGGTTGTTGTGACGCTATTACTTTGACAAAATCTGTCAACAGACAAAAAGACAAACAGCTATACACTCACCAGCCAGATTAGACATGTTGTGTGTTCAGAGATGGTCTTCTACCTTGGTTGGAATGAGTTACTGATGTCTTTCTATCATATGAAACCAGTCTGGTCATTCTCCTCTGACCTCTGGCATCAACAAGGCATTTTGGCTCACCAGATATTTTCTCATTTTCAGACCATTCTAGAGATGGTTTGGAACAATGCCACGTTCAAAGTCACTTGAATCACTTTTCTTCCCCATTCTGATGTTGCTTTGAGCTTCAGCAGGTCTTCTTCACCACGCCTACATGCCTAAATGTATTGAGTTGCTGCTATGTGATTGGCTGGTTAGATATTTGCATTAACGAGCAGTTGAACAGGTGTATATAATCGTCAGTGAGAAGATTAACACCTGGAAAAGTAGTTAAACTGCATCTGCAGTAGTTCCCACTAGAGTAAGTGGCTCCAGGACCACACACACACACACAGACCCACAAGATGAAAACAATACCAGCATCTTGTGGCTAGTAAAAATATGTTTAAATCCAGTTTGGGTCCAAGAATTGTGCTCCATTAATTTCATCACAGTTAAAGGCTGACTCTGTTTTCCAGTGCTTCATTACTATTGGGATGGGGTCCCATCCTGTTCTTAAAATCCCAGTCCTGTTCCAGTACTGTTGCTAGGTAACCAGTGATTCCATGCAAGTTGATCAGTACACATCTTTCCAGTTGAAGAAAAAGGGGCAGACAGTCCTCTGTAACCTCAAAATTAACGCTTTGGCTCTTGCCCAGACATGAATCCAAGCAGCTAAGAATGATGCCAGACAGACGACGTTTCAGCCACAACATGCTCATGTAGATTTAAAGGCTCCTCTCACATTCACTAAAGATCAGCCTCTCTCACCAGGGACTTCTGCAGCTCCTTGTCCAAAATCAGACCACTTCCATCTGCTTTTCTGTATTTCTCTCTTGGCAAAGTTCCCTCTGAGCCATCCAGCTCCTTAAATCTTTCCACTGACAGCCCCACTCCTATAGTGACGGTCTATGTCTACTATATGACTGTCTCTCAGTCATACAAGACTCCAAGGGACACAGTCAGTGGGTCTGTACTACAGTATCCTGTTTGACTATTGCAACTGTCAATATTAGAAATATAGGCATATACATTCCAGCACACATTGGCTTGGTGAA
Source organism: Serranus cabrilla (assembly GCA_903364295.1). Lineage (NCBI taxonomy): Eukaryota > Metazoa > Chordata > Actinopteri > Perciformes > Serranidae > Serranus > Serranus cabrilla. The sequence continues at coordinate 253,792 of CAFUXE010000070.1, read as the reverse complement.
ATAAGCAGGATGCTCCTGAACAAGACTTCTGAATGGCAGCAACTGAGGCTCCAAAACATGGAAATACCAATGCTATATTGGTATTTACATATATAAATTTAGAATAAATATATATTTATTTAGGTAAAGGTGGGGTATGAGATAATAGGTAAAACATTAAATATTGTTTTTGTACAGTTTTCAATTGAATATATGTTGAAAAGGATTATTAGCACATGATCACGTTGTTTTATTTAAGCTTTACACAGCATCCCAACCTTTTTTCAATAATGGCTGTACATCATAATTTATGAGTATAAAATATTTGACTTTGGAAGTATAATGGCCTATAACGACTTTGGTGTTATAATAGCCTAAAATACAAAAAAAAGTAGCAGCCTAAAATGATGTAGTTACATTCCACCAATGAGTAATGGTGCTGTAGGTACATAGATGCTTTTTAAAATTATAGTCTCATTTTAATCATAGAGAGCCCCCTCATACATACGATAGTCTTCCCTGATTTAAAAAGGGAAAAAAGTAATAAATCTAGCACAGGCCGAGAGGTAAGATCTAATCCCACTTCCTCAGCACTTGAATTAACATGCAAATGAATACTTCATGAGTCATGAATTTACCTACATTAATCTCTGGGAGAGATACAGAGATAGAGATAGATCGAGGGAGAGAGAAGAGGGTTTGTTGAAGCCTGAGGCAGCAAACTGAGAAAGAAGAAGAGAGGAGGGGAGTAGAGTAGAGCATCGATGAGAAAGAGGAGGTCAAGATAAGAGTGTATACATACGTGTGTGTCTGTGTGTGCATGTGAATGTGAATGTACACATACGTGTGTGAGACATGCCTGCAGGCTGTGTTTTTAGAAAAGGGGGACAGCAGCGTGAGGTATTGGGCCACAGAGGAGCTTTACTCACTGTCAGCCTGCAGGCCTCAACACACACACACACATGAACACACACACGCACAAAAGGCTATGAATGATTGCAGTAGCCCACCCAGGAGAAAGTCTTTTCTTAAACACACAGCCTACTTTTACTCTCCCATCTGCTAGCATAATCTCTCTGGGAGATAGATCATCTCCCAATATTAGACTACATAATATCCAGAGTGCTGCTTTTAAGACTGTTAGCTTTAGCCTGGAATAGCATTGTTCATTTAATATAATCAGTTATTACCACTAACTTTGCCTTTTGAATATTTTAGCCATTTATAGGAATATGTTAGCTGATTGTTTTATCATTATTATGTATTAGAGTGCGACCATGACGATCTATTAATAATCTTTTGTCCAATGCTGGCCTTGTGTGGGCGTCTGTTTGAAAATTGAGCCATTTTGTCACATGTTTGAGTGACTGTGTGCATTTCCAACGTGTCTGTAGAGCTCACATCTCGCTGTACGTGTGTTACTAGGGACAGCAAGCTGACCATGTTGCTAAGGGAGTCGCTAGGCAACATGAACTGCCGGACCACCATGATTGCTCACATCTCTGCCTCACCCAGAGATTTCTCAGAAACCCTTTCAACCATCCAGATTGCTTCCCGAGTCCTCCGCATGAAAAAGAAGAAAACTAAAGTCACAGTGGTGAGTTTCAATCGAACCTTAATGCTTTGTGAAACTGGGAGGTGATTTCTCTTAATGTCGTGAAACTAAAACTTTAGCTACATTAAGTTCAGGAGAAAAACAACTACAGTCACCGTTGAGATGCTTGAAATAGATGAACATGCAACCATTGTTAACCAGCCTCACAATCAAACATATATCCATCACATGTAACATGTGATGATGTCACCCTCTCTCACCTTTCACTTGCTCTCTTATGTCACATTTTTCAGCTGAGGAAACAGGTGTGAAGGCTTCTAAAAATAAACCTGAAGACAGTAGATACCTTAAAGTGCCAGTCTGTGATAGAAATAGGACTAATTCAATTAAAAAGTTCTTATCTTTAATGTGTTACTTGGCAATGGTGCATGTCCAGGATCTGTCATCCTTTCCTCTTTTCTCCATCTTCCCTGTCTCTCTCCAGTGAGAACTGTCAATTAAAGGCAAAAAAAAAGAAAAACTCGCTGTGCAATCTAAAAAGGGAATATTTTCTCTCTCACCACCTACTCTGCCTCCTCCTTGCCTGTCTCTGTTCCTCCTCAGCAATACACTTCCAGCTCCTCTGGAGGAGAGAGCTCCTGCGAGGAGGGCCGCATGCGTCGCCCGACCCATCTGCGACCTTTCCATCACCGTGGTGACACTGACTCCGACCTTCCGTTGCTGCGACTGTCCAGCGACCCTGACGAATATTCCAGCAGCGAGCAGTCATGTGACACAGTCATTTACGTGGGTCCGAATGGGGCTGCGGTGTCAGATAGGGAGCTGACGGACAATGAGGGACCACCAGAGTTTGTCCCTATCATTCCCGCTCTGCTTCGAGGTAAAACGTCTGAGCAGATCCAAACGCAGAGTCAGGCAGCTGGAGCCCAGAACAAGGTAATTTAAATAAATTTACATTTAGAGTTTAAACAATCAGCTGTAATCAGAAGAATGTTTGTTCTAAAAAAAAACCCTGACATCTCTGTGATTTCTGCTCCAACAGGTGCAGTCTCAGCCAGAGGACCAGCCCAGTGGCCCCTCTCAGGCCCCGCCTCAGCCCTCACAGTCACTGTTGGGGCAGCCGCTGGCCCCCGTCCCTGAGGAAGGGGCCGAGTGCCTGAAGTGCAATACCTTTGCTGAGCTGCAGGAGAGACTGGATTGCATTGATGGCAGCGAGGAGGTGAGGATAACTTTCTGTATTTTTTAGTAATTAATATTAAAAGACTAAATATGCCAGAGGAGAGAAATAAATGATGTACTGAAAGTCTGACAGGTTTGACAGGGACAGCCACTTAATTAAAATAGAAAAACAAGTCTTGTTTGGATCTGCTGAAAATGTTCTGCATGTACCTGCATAACCCTTTGTTTAGTGTCACAGCTTGTGTTTGTGGTGGCAGTCTTTCAGTTCCTTTCAGCAAGCATATCCTTGTTTGAATTAAATGACAAAATAGTGCATTTGAAAAGGTGTTACCTTATTATTCTTATACAATATGTACAGAGCTTCATTCTTTGAATGTCACAAATGCAGGCTTGTTACTAAAGTTCTCTAAGCATTAGTGTGCTTTTAATTTGAAATGAAAGGTGACAGAGGTGATATAACCTTTGTCAACAATCAAAACAAAGTATGTGAAAAGTTTATGAAGAAGGGAGCATTTCTCCTCTGTCCCTTTGTTCAGGTGGCCAAGTTTCCTTTTGAAGAGGTTCCAGCGTGCAAACAAGGTGCCAAACAAGAACTATGTCCATCTTCAGCTGTCCCAACCTCACCTCCCTCTGCTCCTGGCTCTGCTGCTGTGCTGGATACAGAAACCAAAACAGGTTCATTCATTGATTACATTTACTGTATGTAGAAGTTGTATTCATAAAACTTCAACTTTAGGAACTAAAATAGTTTGTGCTCAAAAACTGGTTCTGTCCAACATCCCTTAGGCTCTGCATGTGCCGTAGGAGGTGCAGTGCAGCTCTCCTCCCCAGCAGCAGCAGCAGCCTCCAGGAGGAGGACCAATGACCAGCAGCTGCAGGAGATTAAGGAGGTGGTTGAGGAGGCAGAGCTGGCCCAGACCATGATCCACAGCCTGGCACAGGGCTCTTGTTCTCCCATAGTAACTAGCACCAGAAGTGTTACAGGAAGCAGCAGCATCACCTCAAACCCTCTGCAAAGGGCCAAGAGCTCCCTGCATGAAAGGTGAGGATTGGTGGGCACTGTAAGAATTCTGTGGACTTATTAAGGGGTGGCACTTTCTTTTTGAAGATGCTGCTGTAAGATTTCAATGTGGGCCTCCTTTATTTTCTCTCTGAATAGCCGTGAGAGTCTGAATTTGGGTGGTAA
>CAFUXE010000070.1:186878-198661 GCA_903364295.1 Serranus cabrilla | reverse complement strand
GCATACACATAGAACAAACACACACACACACACACACACACACACACAAACACACACCATTAGCCTCAGGTTGTATGTAATCGAACACGGGATTGCCTCTTGCTCTCTAATGGCTCATTTCCATGCTGATACCCAATCATCTTGGAGAGAAATAAGAAAAGAAATTCGACATGTGTTTTTGTCAACTTGGCACATTTTCAGCTGATGAGATACTAAGCTGCTGCACACTCACTAACACACACCCACACACAGCATACTCCTCCCACACAAAATGTACCTCCAGACCATATAAGCATGCGTATATAGAAGCAGATTTATGAACATACTGTATATTGCGCTCGCGCTCTCACACACACACACACACACACACACACACACGTATGTTTCTGGTTGAGCTATACTGTATAGGGCAGCCATTACTTCAAAACATTACAGCTGGTGGAAAAATGGTGTGTGTGTGCGTGTGTGTGTGTGTTGGCACCATATCTGTAAACACAGTTAATAACATTCCTATAGTAAGATGCCTCGTCCAGTAAAGGTCGATTTTTGAATTTCATGTGGAGCAGTTGTTTGATCAGTGAGTGGTAAAGGTTCCAGCTAACACGGATCGTGTTTTCCAACACTACATGCATGCTACACATGTAACCGCACACACATGCAGAAACACTGGTGTTTATACAGTTTGGCCAACAGCTGCAGCACATCCAGTATTACTGCAGTTTATATGCAGACATGCCTGGAGAGGTCAACATAGCTTCTGTGTCTTTCCACTCCATCTCTTGCTTACCCGTTTAAAAAGATAAGGAAAATATAGAAAGATAGAAAGAAAGAAATGAAGCAAGAAAGCAAGCAAGACTGTTTGATAGAACAAGCAGACAAGAAATTAAGAGAACAAGAAAAGAGTAAAGTTCAGCTGAGCAGACAGGTTAAATCAGAAGAATAAGGCTGGGTAAAGATAAAAAGAGCAGGTTATTGTTTTCAGAGCAGTATTCTTCATAGGAAATCGGTTTTTACTGCTTCACTGCTCTGCTGTCGTGTGAATCAAAGGGTGTTTCTCAGGGGAAAAGCTATTCCTCCTTCCATTCTGAAGGCAGCCGTTCTGAATGGCTTTTTCCCTCTCTGCATTTGCAGCACCCATAACTTTAATATCACAACTAAAACTTCCTTTTCATCCTAAACCCTGAGTGAACACAAAGCCAATCATCAGGTCCTGAGCATATAGAAATGATATCCATCAATCCCCAGCATTTTACTGTTGTGCTATACTGGATTTTTGGTTGATATATAAAATACAACACCAGTCTTGAATTATTATTGTATGTACTGTGTAATGCACATCCCACTCCCATATGCTCTCAGTAATAACCTGTACTGTATATTACCTAGATTTTAAATTGATTGCTTTGTCAATCATGACAATTGTACCATATATCCTATGAAATACCACAATAACACTTTAATTGTATTAAAATACATATAAATCTCTGTTGATTACAGTAGGCATTTGTTACATATATATACTACAGTTGTTTATCTTGGCTAATAAATTTGACTGTGTGTGTGTACATACATACAAATGGATGACTGAGATTGAAAACCGGGAGGAGACTCAAAATGAGCATAAAGAAACACATAATTACAAAAAACAGATGCAAAACAGCTGCAAAAAGAATCAACAAATAGGAAAAGGACTAAATAAAATGGATAAATGGTTTAAAGTTTGTTGGCCACATGGTCAGACAATAAAACACACACACAAGAAGATAAGACGAGCTACTCAACTTCGTACGTAAACAACTGCTTCAGCATAGTGACTGGGACTGCAGACAGAAATAGTAATGAAGGATACACCACTTTAAAAAAAAAAAAAAAATGGAACCAAGCCATAAGTTGGCAAATATTACAAAATAACAATATTTCTATAAATAAACACTTTAATGGCTCACACCATCTCCCAATGTAATAACTGGTAGCAAATATGGAACATTTACATATTTGGTAAATGTCAATGAAGCAGAAACAGAAGAAAAAAAATCTGTGTATTTATGTTGGTTTTGTGTCCCCTATTGTCCCTATTTTGTATTCCCTCTGTTGCAGCTGGTACATTAGGAGCTAACAGTGCTGTAACTGTCGGATGTGTGATTGACATGTGTGTCCCCTGGAGACTCTGACGCTCGTCAGCAGCAGTGTGCTGGGATACGGCCACCGGCTGTATGTTTTACAGAGCGAGCCCCAGGGCATACAAATAGTGGGCTTGGACCTGTTTTTGGGGGCAAACATGTTGGCACTCTGGAGGATTTTCCCACCGCTGCATACATTATTAGTACAGCTTATCAAATGCTGGGTCGCGAGGCGCTCGAGCAACTGCTGATTTCACCCCAATTAATTTTCAACTTCTGGGCATTTCTAACTTCTGGCGTTTTACTGTGACATGGTACACCGACACACACGTCCATGGCTTGGAACAACTTTACATTCTTTAAGCCAAAATCTGTTCCTGTCGGCACATCATCACTGGGTTTGTGCTGAAGGTTGTTTGTCAAAGCCTGCTGTTTGTTTGTATCAGCCACTGTACAGTCGAATACCACAGGGCTCAGGCTTGGTTTGAATGTGTGAAAATAACAACATGCATCATTTTAATGTTTTGGCTTCTGTTCACAGCAGACCTGATTTGCATTGTCAGGCAGGACAGATGTAGGGAGAGCAACTCCATGGCAACAACAGTTCACTGGTGTGTGTTTTGTAATACTTTTCCACAGAGACTGATATTTTAATGATTTATATTTACCAGCTCCTACAGTGTGTGACTGTTTTCACCTTGCATGTGTTTGTGTGCGTGCATGCGCACGTGAATGTGTGCGTGTGTGTGCGATCACTGCAAATGTGGTCCTGGATACATCTACTGCTTCTATAGTAGCAGGATCTACCACATAAGAGCTTTTGAGTACTTTGCCAGGCATGGTAACTGTGAAAGAAGCAGTCACAAAATATTATGGGTGTTGACACCAAAATGAAGGCCAAATTATAAGGTGGGTGTTTGTGGGAACAAAGGTGCCCATCACCCTTTACACCTCCGGCCCACACAGCAGATCACTGTTTCCCAGTTTCAATTATTTTCATCCTTAGTTATATATTAAGTAAGATTTTACCTTGTTAGCGTGTGTGTCATTTAATAACATAGGTTAAAAGTCGACCCTGTGAGGCAAATAGGCTTATTAAAAATTCCTGGCACAGTTCACCTGTTTCACCAAACTCATGTCATAAGTCACAGCTGGTGTCATCTCATTATAAAACAGGATACCAGATTCAAGTTAAATTTTTACTAGCAAGCTAAGTTAATGCCAGATGATAACATCTGTCTTTCTATCTTTGTCTTTGCTTTTTTCTTTTTTTTTCCTTTTCTCTCTCTTATTCTTTCTTTTCCATTACGTCATTTGTTGGCTTTCCTGATTTTCTTCAGAAAAAAATCTGTTAAACATCTGTTTAAATTGTGACACTACAGCTGTTCTGCCTTCAAGATAAGAAGGAGAAACTGCATCATAGGCCTAAATGGCAACTTACATATCTTATAATAACTTAAGGTTTGCAATATGAACGTAAGCAGAGAGAGAACAATAAAAGTGATGACAATAACAACAACAAAAAAGGTTGTGAGGCCTATGGTGTGTTTTGTTGCTACTGTGTCAGAGAGGGTGATTCTACAGTCATTTTTAAACCTATGCATTGTTGTATTGCTGTAAAATAATTGGAAAAATGTCTTTAGTAATAACAATATCAGCTGCAATCAAAGATCTTTTGGCACATTGCCAACTATTTCCAATTGAGACAATAAGGACTTATGTCCATTAGCATGGTTGACTCTCTAGATAGCCCTCCATCATTACAGACACGCACCCTGATGAATGTTTTTACACACACATAATCCTCTTCAATCAATAGGTTTTATTCTCTCTCTCTGTCACACACACACATAATCCCTGAGGTTGTAAAACTACAATTATCTCCCACTCCAGGATCACCGTCAGGTTATAGGTCAAATGGTTCATCCAATTATCTGTGTGTACCTCTGTGTGTGTGTGCGTGTGTGTGTGTGTGTGTGTGTGTGCAGTCATGTCCAAATGCTTACACATTACGACCATAGCAACAAAAGCATGTGCATTTATATGCTACGTGTGTGTTGCTGCATGTTTTAAGCCGACCATGTTGTAATGATAATGGTGTTTTTATGGCACAGATACTGTTTAATCAATACTCATCCTAATAATGACACCATGCCCATTACAACTGTGTTTAAGAGAGAGTCAGACAGAGAGATTTGCAGTCTTTTGAGAGTAGGCAAGCATGAATAACTAAACACTAAAATACATGTTCTGTAACCAATGACCTCCCTCTACCTTCAGTACTATTTCTTCTCTGCAGATACTGTTGTCAGCTTCAACGAGTTCATTAATAGGAAATTGGCTTTTCAGGCATTACCTGTGTGAAAGTACCTTTAACCAAGCATCAAATTCTTGTTCAGACCACTTTAATGCTGAATAAATATGTTGTCAACACAGAAATATCTTCTGTGTCAACCAAAAGTGAAAAAGACACACACTTGTGTCTGATTGGTCAATGTTCTCCCTCCACATTGCAGTGAGTCAGAGGGGGACACTGAGCTGTGGCCTGTCCGACAGTTTTCTGCTATGGTATAACGTGAAATCCTGCCATGACTCACGGATCTTACTTTACTACAGAAGCCAAAGCAAAGAGATCAATTGGAACTTTGATATATTGTACCAACAACAAAACGTAGCGGAAGCTGAGGAGCTAAACGTCACGTGTTGATGTGACATGACGTCAAGGACCTGCTTTACTACTGGAAACTCTGTTAACCGCCTTATAGCATTTCACAGGAAGGCAACTAGCTCTCCCTCCACTGCAGAGCCCCATGTCACAAACCAAACTCTTCTCTTCTGTAGCTCCCTGAGTTAGTCCCTCTCAACCTTTAAGAAGGGACTAAAGACCCAGCTCTTTACTGAACACCTTCACACATTTTCTACATGGACAATGGAGACTGAAAGAAAAACAAAACAAAAACATTCTCTGCACCATTTGCACTGTCCCTATACACTGCCAGATGGCAGCTACGTCCTACTGACTCAGCTTAACCCCACTCATGTGTTGCCTTCTGACTAGGTCTCTGTTTGCATGTCATGTCCACCAAATATGTATTTGGTTGGATATTTCAGCACCATGGACAGAGAGAGGAGGTCTCATTAGCATTGATCATGTTTAAACTTCCCAGAAAATCAAGAAATGCACTGAATTACATACAGTCGTTTTCAAAGGCTGTTAGAAACGCAGCAAAACAGGCAACAAAAGTGGTAAAAAGGGAAGAACTCTTCGCTTTCAAGAGGCAAAATAATAAGATATTGTTGGGATTTTTTCAGGATGTAACTTCTTAGATTACTGTATGAGTGATTAGCTTGATATTATAATAATAAAATAATAATAATAGTGTATTCTATGACTTTAAACTAAATCATACATCAAACAGTAACTTTCATGGAGAATACCAGCACAGGTAATGCTACCTATTCATCTGCAGCTCATTGTGTTTGTCTATACTTACATGCTCTCTCCCTACACTCACCCATACCCATCTGTGCGTCCTTCACAGAACAGAGACTCCTAATTTAACTGGTGTCATTAGCATAGAGACATGCAATCAGGGAATTAGCATACAGTGAATAGAGTGAATATGAAAAGGCTCGTCCTCAAGAAAGGACAAACACATCTTCAAACCAATCTCAAAAATATGATTTAACCATGTACGCACAACTTCAGTACATTTCTACAGACATAAAATGTAACAAACACATGTATTTTTTCTATTCAGATATAAATATATATAAATTGTGCCGTACATTTCCCAAGTATGAATATGTAGACAACCTTTGACTGTAAATAAATAAATAAATAAGTAAAATCTGAACATTTAATGAAACCCTCTTCATCCCTCTCACTGTCTGTCTGTGTGTTTGTGTCCACATACACTTTCTTCTCTTTGACCTTGAGCTGTTCACAGGCAGTATGTTTCACCTTGTGGGAGTCATCCATAAGTGTCCAAGCATCTTTCACATGTAAGCGTGCATACGGATACCAAACTACATTCCTCTAAGTGTGTGTGTGTGTGTGTATGTGTATGTGTATGTGTGTATGTGTGTGTGTGTGTGTATCACATGTATAGAGGTGTAATGTAATCTGTTTTTGATTTAAAACCTCGTGTTTGTTTCTTACAGTGATAAAATAGTGCCACAGGCTATACAGTTTGTTTGTGTGTGTATGTGTGTGAGTGTACACTATAGTGATAAAGTAGTGCCTGGGCCAATGGAAATTACCCTCATCCATCTCCTACAGTGCACATGCATGTGCGCAAACACACACACACACGCCAAGAAAAAAACAGACAACTGAGAGAGGAGACGAAGAGATGTGGATATAATAGCATTCACTGACTGGAGTACAGCACCTTGACAGATTCCTGGTGGATTAAAAAGCCTGAAAACCACATACAGCATGAATTTAAAGCTATCAGCTGAAACGCTAATGAAGCTCAAGGAGACCACATTTAAAGCACAAGCTCTGATGGCAAACTGCTACAGAGAAAACTACTGGAAATGTCAAAGACTATGTTAATTAGACTTAATAAGATTGAACACAACAAAATAACAAAGATTGATATTTAACTAAATATGGTGTGAACAGATACAAGGCCAATGGAAAGAGCCAAACAAAGACAGAATGATGCAACTCTGGAAAGAAATTAGGCCAAGAGCTATTGTCAATTTATTGGATTGTTCAAGCACATTTACCCTATAATTACAGCATTTTTGAGAACACTTGAAAGCAGCGTCTGCTATTCTACTTGAGCAGTGTGTAACAAGAACTGATATTTCAAGGGGTAAGAGGGTAAACAGTGTTATGTGCTGTAGGCCATTTAGAAATGTGGAAGGTTTATTTCCCAACCTCAAGGTCTCCTTTTCTATATGCAAACATTTATTTCCCAGGCATTTGTAGGCCAGCTCTTTACAGTACGCAATACAGTTCCAACTGATGTCTGTTTTTCAATATTTTCCTCCTGACATATCATGTGATGTGACTGCATTTACCCTCAGGAGTAAAATGTGGCTATCTTGACTTCCTGCATTTTGATTGACACACTTTGAGAGGGCCATCCGATATAAACTGGACCTCTCCTTATATCATATTTTACATTTAGTGTCTTGTTTTGTCCAACCAATACTCCAAAACCTACAAATGTTTCAGTCAAAACACAAAAAATCCCATTTGAGAAACTGGAACCATCAAATGTTGACATTTTTGCTTGAAAATTGACTTTAACAATAATACAATTATGCAAATTGTTGCCAGTTAATTATCTGTTTATCAACTAAAGGTAAATGGTTAATGCACTGCACTAGTGTAGTGCTTTTTTAATTGCAGTGACCACTCAAAGTGCTTTAACACTATCATCAGATCATCATTCACCCATTGACACACACACATTTATACACCATCAGTAATCCATTCATTCTCCAACCATACAGCATCAGGAGTCTTGCCCAACGAAACTCCCACATGTAAACTGCCATGGTCAAGCATCAATCAGTGGACGATGCTATACCATCCGAGCCTCAGCCGCCTGATATAAAATATGTTCCTTTCAGCCTACGTTACTAAAAGTGACACGGAGCAACCCCCATAAAAACCTGCTGAGTGAGTGACAGGAAAGAGGGGAGGTGTTGTGACGAGACAAAAGAAGGTGAGTTCTTATTGGGTGAACTATTCCTTTCATCTTTAGGTCTCCAACATTTAATAAGTTCATGTTTGAAATAAAAACACTTGCAGTCCTATTATGTCCTCAGTTTGTCCTTAAATTGTCCACAGAGACAGTGAATTACTTTGTTTTTTACTTCTTGTGAGGCCTGTTTGTTTGCTATTTTTCAACAAATATTGGGCCTTTACGATTGTGTAACTAAGGAACTAAGCAACAGTTCATTATTCATGCACTGTGTGTGTTGTCTATAGAAACAATAGCACATTTATAATTCATATTCTTTAATAATTCATTTATTTATTCCTGCTTATTTATTAAAACTCCACAGAACAAATACAACAAATAGAACTAACCTCTTACTGATTGTTACCCTGGGAGAGAGAGTCACGTCAGCACAACACACACACACACACACACACATACACACTTAAAGTAGTTAATTAGTGAAACTCCATGGATGATATTTTTGTCTCAGGAACAAACCATGAGCCCCAGGGGCAGAGAAGAGTTGGGGTAGACAGAGAATATTACAAGGAGAAAAATGAGGAGAATGAGCAGAGAAAAAATAGATGCAGACCAAGACAAACAGAGAAGGAACAAGAAGGAGAGACGCACAAGGAGCAGGATGGAGGAAAAACATAATATCAAAGAAAGAAAAAGGGGGAGGAGGCAGTAAGAGAAAACACATTTTTTTTTATTAGCTGTGAAGCTACACAGGAGATCTTTCTCCAGTGATTGATTACTGAGTCTAACCACGACAGCGTCTCCCATCGAATAGTTTAGCATTTTTAATACATATTATTTGGTATTTGTATAACTATGAGTAAGAAAACGTATAAACTAAAGGTTACTAATGTTCTCGAAATTAAAGAATGACAACTGACACACAGGATTTACGCTGTATGCATTTGGTCTAATTTCTCTTTGACTCAGTTTTCTTTGAAGGGCAGCAGCTGAATGGTTCACCAGCTACACTAAATCAATCCAAATAAAACCCCACCTTGTCCTGCTTGTTAACACTTAATTCCTAATAGCTTTTGCAAGAATCCATCGCTCCGACCATGCATCCATGTTACACTGGTAGGCAGCAGTGGGCGGGCTCTGCACACAGACAGGTGTTTTACACTGTCCTCTGCTAGTGGCAGTGAGTGAGGATGAGGGACTATTAGACCAACACTCCTGCTGGCCACCAGTGTAACATCAAAGCATAGTGGAATTAGCAGGCTAGCGAACTAAGTGGCAAGCCATCGGTCTCAGTGACTGACTGACATGCCCCCTTGTCAGGCTCTGATTGGTTATTCTTTTGTTCAGGCGCAGTGGATTTTTGCAAATGCCATTAGGAGCACTACAAGGAGGCAGAGGAACATGATGTTTCACAGGTTAACTGTCTCATTCTCTCTCAGCTGTCAGAACATGAGAGAGTTTCAGCAAATATGACAAAAATGTGTTTTAACTACTGAACCTTTTAAACGGACTTGCCAGGCCCTTTTTTGTTTTTCCTGAACCTATAGAATAATAAAACTCACACTGCAGGCAAACGTACTCAAAGATGCACACACACACACACACACATGGAAGGTCAGGGAACATCATCATCATTTCTATTGCTCCCCAACTGCTTTTTCAAGCCACCATCATTAGTAGTGTGTGTGTGTGTGTGTGTGTGTGCGTGTGTGTGTGTGTTGTTGCAGACCCAAAGATATGTCCAAAGCTCTGTTCTGTACTCATCATTGATCTCAACTCTCTATGGCTGAAGAAAAAATATTATAATTTGAATTTTCCCTCAAAGGAAGCTACAATGTCTCCACGGTGTCACAGGAGTCCATTAATGAGAAAAACCCAAGACGAGTGGAACAGAAAAATGTGGGAATGAAAGACTAACCAATACACCATCTACACTATGAAATACAGCGTGTAATCCTAAAAAGCGTCAACAAAACGCAAAACAATAAAACCAGCTTGAGCCACATATCAATGAATATGGCCTTTCTGTCTTGCAAATAGGTTTTTTTATTTCTGAGTCCATTGCTGAACAAAGGCAGCTTCAGAAAAGTGGGCATCGCTAGAGGGAAAGATGAAGGAGAGACACACTGAAAGAGAAGATTGAAGGACAACAGAGAGAAATAGGGAGTGAATGGTGAAAGACAAAGAGAAAATCAAAGAACGAACACACACACACACACACACACACACACACAGGTCTGGGGGTTGAAGTCAACAGCAGCAGGTGACTGTCTGGAGGCTTTCCTCTGCCAGCAGCTTCAAACAGCATGATGGAAATATGACATATACACTGTCATTCCTGCAGGGAGGGCTTGGTGTATAGCTTTTACTCGCAGTGGTCAGACAAATAACCCTTCAGTCTGAGCATCGCAGAGTTTCAGCTTCCATCCTCTTCCACAAAATTAGGCTATACATCTCTCCCTCTTTCTGCCACCTCTCTCAGTATAAAGAATACCTGGTGTTACAGCTATCACCCAGCACAAAGCCTGAAAAGGGCTCTTATGACTCTAGCATAGCGAAGGTGGTTTGAGCCAGGTATGCAGAGGTCTCTTCAATCACAAATCAATCGTCATTCATAATTAGAGTTGGGTTGATTTCCAGTTTTGCCGCTACGGTCTAGTGTACGAGTTTAAAATGGTTCGATTTTTTTGCCAACCAGCTTATTCCGCATTTGTCATTATGACACATTCTGGCAAATAAAAAAGCAGCATACATCAGGCCAACTGCGTCATGATGCTGAGTCCAACTTGTATTTACAGTCTTCCCAAAACATAGACTTTACTTGGGCGGGCAGCAGAGGTATATTTATGGCTGTCAAAGTATATCTGGTGACACATATTAGCTTTTTTTTTTATGTTATTTTTTATATCCGTTTGGGAGAACATCATCTGCGACTAGTTTGCCGCCTCACTACACGTGATCTGCAGTCAGCACAGAGAGAGAGAGTCATTCTCTCGCAACAAAGTAACATTAGAGGATGAGGACACGATGAAAACATGATTAACATAATATTATGATCGTCTAGGGGGCAATGATCTATTGAAATATGCTACCCCTGGAATCTTAAATAAAGATTTAAGATAATGTGCTCTATATATTCCTACAGTATATAAGGAGTGAGTGGTGTGGTACAAAATTATTCTGTGGTGGGAGCATTCGTTGACAGAGGAACTAGTGAAACACATAAGATATTAAAACAGTATCAAAATATGGTCTGCATCTTCTTACATCATTGTCACCCTTGTTAGTTATGAAAATAAAAAAATGGGAACGTGAACACATGAGGAGCATTTTCCAACAAGGTAGCACATCCTGACAGAGCGCTCCAATCACGCCATGACTGAGATCAGAGGTGAGAGAGGCGAAGATAAATATGGTGCACACTGTATTTGTTAATTAGCACATTTTTCTTGATGTGATAAGACGAGACATGACAAGGAAGTCTGAAGAAACACTAAAACTGCTGAAACTCAATCTGGAAACCCTTTGGACAAAAGATGAGCCTCACACTCTCCTTCTCTTTATTGCCGGTTTACAAAACATCTTTGCGTGCGTTACCTCCAGCAGCTGGAGTGGAGCTGCCACGCTCTAATTGAAGCAGCGGCTGAGTCAAGTGCAACACCTATCGGTTAAATCCAGTAATCCAGTAATCAAGTCCAGTCCGGTGAGCTTCAAATTAAACCGGATTGAAACACTTTACACCGGCTGAACCGGATTCATAATGCATGGTTTGAGGTGTTACTTGTTACTGTATAGTACACAATACAGAGTGACTAGTAACTGAACACATTGGAAACCTGGCGGCATTGCAACCAGTGTGTGTTTGTGTGTGTGTGTTGTGCAGTGTACTGGAAGAGCATCTTTTCTGCTCAGCGGAGCTCACACACACCAGCTGTACATGACCCTGAGGTAGCTGCCCTCGCTAACCCTGTCTTTACCAGGAATGCGGGAAGGTGTG
>CAFUXE010000070.1:151293-170088 GCA_903364295.1 Serranus cabrilla | reverse complement strand
TGTGTGTGTGTGTGTGTGTGTGTGCCACTATCAGATACCTGTTAATACTGTTTAAAGTGTCACTTCTTTGTCCTGTTTGCTTTTGCTTACAAAGGAGGTGCCATATCTGATCATAGGTAGAGTTAACCATAAACTCAGATTACACATGACATCTATATGCTCCATCAGTGCATGTTTGATTTGATACATCAGCATGGAAGGATGTTATAGGACCTACAGTATAGCACCAAGGGTGTTCACTTAAACATCTCCAATGACAGCTACTACCTTCACAAAAAGGCTGATGTTGTAAACATGCATACGCCAAAAAATAAATAAATCAGGGTTTCAGTGTAATGCAAGACTGTGTGTGAAATATACAGCTGGATTTATGCTCCTTCATCAAGGTGTACCAGCAGTCACATAATAGATTCTTCCAGAGAGGGAACAGCTTTACTGCAGCTGGAGATGAAATCTGCTGGCATTTATAACATCGCCACAACACTTTGCTGCAGCTTTCTCAAGAACCGCTCAGCCAAACAACTTCATACTCGCCACTGTACTTGTACCTGGAGTGCAAACACAAAAGTGTTCATTTTGAAAGTTACATCGCTGAGGCTTGAAAAGTTTGAGTTTGTAACAATGAAACATCTCCTGTCTTTCTTTCATCACATGTTCTGAATGTACTTTAGCAAGCGACAGTAAGTGAGCTGTACCCATCAGACAGCTCAGCATTGGTAACGGTTATATAAATAAAACATAAAACGCACTACTAATAAATATGTCCATTGGTTCCCAAGAACCAGCACTCAACATGGCATGTCCTTGGTTCCTCAGGTGTGAAGTTGATCAGATGCACATTTGTTGAGAAAATCAAAGGACAGACAGCCTCCTTCCATTAGAGTTAGATAAATGTGTTGAACGAGTAGTGATGGAGATTCATTCTATGTTAGCTTAGCCTTTCTTAAACACAATGAAAGTTCTTTACAAGTAGAGTTGTGCAAATGATCAGTATTTCATTGAAACTGTCTTTGTTTGAAAAATGCATTAAGATGATCAGGATGTGTGGATTTCTACCAAAGTAAATGAGAATAATGATGCAAAAATGATCATGCCCTCCAATATTGTGAATCATATCTCAATTATCAGTAAAATAAAATTAGAATATTTTTCCCCACATTATGCAGCACTATTTACAACCAAGGAAAATCCAGCAAAACTCAACGATAAGGAAGAACAGCACAACTACTGCTGCTGGATAAACAAATGAATAATTCAAAATAAAGAAAAGCACAATACTAACTGAATAGAAAAAACACTCAGAGTTATTGTGGTCTCCACATTATATTTCCATGGAGTTACATTTCAAATTAGATTTCACCAACCAATGCTTTCACTATCTATGAAGACAACAACAAATCATTGAAGGTTTCCTTCTACATCCATAGAATTAAAAAAACAAGACAGTGAGAGATAAAGTGAAAGAGGGAGAGAGAATGAAAGGGTGAAACAGTACCCTCTGGTGTGTCACCAGCTTCAACATGGCACACACACACACACACACACACAAACACACTACAGGTCTATCAGCAGCCTAATCTCTCTGCAGACAGCCTGTCACACTAACTTATGAATTATTAAAACCTAATTTCCGTGGCTCTTGTTTTTGATAGGTATCATCAAGTGACAGCTAATGTCAACAGACAAATTTATTTTCAGTGAGTTAACTTCATAAAGTTACCAACACAGTCCTCCAATATCTGTTTGCATTTCATGTTGAGACGCACTGTGCATCTTTAAATCTCCTTCTCTATCTGTGTGACTTCTTCCTCTCTATTCCTCTCACATTGTTGTCTTCTCTTCAATGCACTCAGTGCAGTTCGCTCTACTTCTCCCTCAGATTGGAGCAGAATTCCCATCGGAATCTTGAACTGCATTTAATCAGCAGCTTTCCAGTTTTCCCAGCTCACAATCCAATCCCAAGCACACACCCCACCCCCACACAGAAAAACACACATATCCATATTTCATATAAGATATTACTTTCTCTCTCTCTCTCTGCTACTTTCTCACTTCACCTCCGTAATTCTTAATACATTATGCAAAAACATGGAAACAAACACACACAACAATTTGTGCGTTTGAGAAATTAAATTCTCCACTACACACGCTGCACAGATTCTGCTGTCACATAAAAGAAAGAAAACAAGACAGAGAGTGCAGCAGCTCTGTGAGGCTGCAGTGCTCACTGTAAACCAGACTGTCATTGCCAGAGTTTGTGGTATATCCTCAGCAGTCATGGGGGAGTTTATGTGAAACTGTTGTGGCAGTGGCTGTCATTCCATCATGCATCAATAACTATGTTAAGGTGGACCTATTGTGCTTGTCTTATTTTCTGTCATATACATAATGATAATGTTGGATGTTCAGATTAAATGTTGCTTTAAAATAACATTATTGTGCTCAGGGGATTACTTGTACATTTCAACGGACACCCCAGCTGAGCTCCGGAGACTGAACACGAAAAGCAGGAATCGGAATTGGAAAAGAGGGAGAAGAGGAGGGCTACGTCAGAGACTGAAACATCTCTGACTGGACAACCGCCGCATACTGCCTCCCCTTCCTACAATACTGCTGTCAAATGTCCAGTCAAAAGACAGACGAGCTGGAGGCATGGGTTAAGCGGAAACCCGGCATTAAAGACAATTGTCTCCTCTACTTTCTCGAAACATGGTTGGGCCAGTTGGATCGGAACGAGGGTTTGGAAACCCAATTCGTTTGGATCGAGACCCTGAGATAACCGTGAAGAGTCGCATAGGAGGAGTGTGTCTCTATTTCAACAAAAGGCACTGTAAAACCATTGTGGTTAGAGAACATATATGCACTCCAGACATTGAACTGCTGACAGTGTCTCTCCGCCCGTCTTATTTACCCCATGAGTTTCAACAGCCGTTTTACACGCTGGTGTATAAACACCCGCGAGCCAATGCATCATCTGCTGCTCAGCTGATAGCTGAAGTCACTCAAAGACTGGATGACACCTGCCCAGAACCACCAAAGTTTATCTTGGGAGGTTTTAACCACTGTGTTTTGGATCCTGGCAGAAGAACACTGTCACTGTCACTGTTATGGATCAGTAAATGGAGCATAAAGATCTATGCCCTTACTGTCTCTTGGTGCTTCTTACCATAACAGTGTGTACTGAATCTGAACTACTCTCAGCTCAAGTTGACATCAGCTTGTGGCATATTTCTATACATAGTTGTCTGCTTCAGGCATGTGAATATTTACATTGCACAAACTGCTACATGTTGCTACACGCTAACCTGTAAACTTAGTTGCCAGTGTTATTAATTTCTCCCCAATTTCTGATGACTTTCCTGCTGGAATGGTAGAAAGCAGCTGATATACTCCATTAGATTTGTTCCTCTGACGGGCGATACAAAGCACAGAATCAGAGCAAAAAGAGCAGACTCGGCGTTTTTTGTGAGGGGGATTAAAGAGACAGGCGCAACAACAGAGTGTTTCAGACAGAGGGTGAAAAGAGGTGCAGCAGCTGTGGGCAGAGTGGGAAATATAAAGTGTTTTTTGATCATTAAAGTAAAGTAAATATGTTCTAGTAGAAACTAACAACACAGGTATGAAACTAAAAATGTCCAGAATATGTTCCCTTTAGATGTATTGAAGGCACCTGAAATATCACATTATTATCACACTTTTACCCTGTGGGGAACATGTCATACGTGCCACAACTCATGGCAATACATTCAACATCTATTAAGATATTTCAGTGTGGATCAGTGTTAAGTTCATTAATGAAAACTAAGACCCAATATGTTGGTGATGTATTAATGATTCAACATGTGATTTTCATCAGATAATAAGATAAAATCTTGTGTGAAATAAGTTTGAATTAAGGGGTAAAAATATTTGTTTAAACTCAACTAAAATACTCAATAAAATCTGATGAGGAGGATGAAATTGTCTAGGAGAGACACTTAGGGGAGTTATAGTATCACATTAGATTTATTTGACACTTACAGAAACATTTTGACTAAAGGATGATAAAATGGAATGACTTTGTCAACTAAAATCAGCCTAAAACTATTAAAACCTATCTTTTTGAAACGCCCAAACTCAAGTCTGACAGTAAAGTCAAATGCAAAATATGTTTTGGATATTAAAAAATCAGCAGATGTTGTTCTGAGTGAAGAGCATCCAAGTTATCTAGTTTATAGGCGACTTTTGCTCATTTGCAACTTTCATGTTTGTTTTTATTAATTCTCTAACATGCTCATACAATCACTGCGACGGGACAAACTTGTTGGAATTCAAACCCATCAGAGCCATACAATCTCAAAGAGTCACACAAGCCAACAGATGACAGAGGCAGAGCGGAATCCAGACAAACACATCCTTATATAATATATAACGATTTGTGGTTTAAATGCTAGTGAAGGCAGCTGGTGTGTTTTAAAGGAATAAGACCTGAGGTTGTTCTGGGAATACACACACAAGAGGACCTAATCACAGATGCTGGGATGATCTGAGACATATGTTGGGGTCCATCCAAACGCAGCAGGGGACGCTAAAAAGCAATAAACAGTTGCTTGTATGTGTCTTTTTGTGCACAGGTAGGCATGTCTGTACTTGTGTGTGCATGAGAGTCCCATGGTGTGTATGTGTCTACGCACTATGTACGAAAAAAAGAAGAAAAAAAACCATATATATATATATAAATTGTTTTTAAGGGCATGAAGCTGACCTTTGCGA
Organism: Serranus cabrilla; assembly: GCA_903364295.1. Taxonomy (NCBI): domain Eukaryota; kingdom Metazoa; phylum Chordata; class Actinopteri; order Perciformes; family Serranidae; genus Serranus; species Serranus cabrilla. The sequence continues at coordinate 165,336 of CAFUXE010000070.1, read as the reverse complement.
TGAGGCTCAGTGGTTCTTGGCAGGAAGGTGGCAGTGCTGATGTCATTTCCTGTGCCAGGTCAGGACTCTCCTGTTGCAGATACAGCTCCAACATGGCTGCCAGCTGACACAGACCTTGTCTCTTCTGCTCACACATAGAACTCAGGTCTGAAAGAAAAGATTTCACTTTGACACGACAGACACAGAAATACACTTCACATGTTTTTTTGTTGTGAAGAGAGCAAACTTTTTTTAAAACTGCACTGGCATTAGACTCGAAACACACACAAATTTTTTTCTGTGTGTAAGCCACACACACACACACGCACACGCACACACACGCACGGTCTTAGAGGAGAGACTTACGTGATTCATGCTCCTCCAAAGTGTAAAGCTCTTCACTACCACTCTTTGATGGACTTAGCTATAAAGAAGAAAAGAGGAGGCATTAGCATGTTATTATAGTTTTATAGAATTATTTTTGTTGAATTATACATTATGTGCAGAAATCCCTGAAGTATATTTTGCGGTGGGATGAAAAGGTGAATTTCTCAGGCAATAAGAAAAGCTGCTAAACAAAAGGATAAAAGGTATGAGAAGACAGTTTTATTGCTTCTTTCTTCAACAGTGAGAAACTCCAGAAACATACCACAGCAAAGATGAGTCTTCCAGCCAGACGGACTGAGTCAGTGGGAATTCTGGGTAGGAGGCTTTGCAGACATTTACACTCTCTTTTATGTCCAGGCCATGCTTGTTTCTGCAGGAGATAGACTTTTCAACAAATTGGCACACAAATGCACACACACACATTTTCAAATGCACGCACACACACTATACCTGGCAAGTGATATTGCAGTAGCGAGCCATCTTGCATTGAGAACACCGCAACAAGGTCTCATGTCTAGACAGAAGGAGAGAGAAAAAGAGTTAATCCTGCACAAACTGAAAAAAGATGAATCTGTAATTCATTAAAGATATAAAAGGATTCAAAATTGTTATTGAAAATCTCTCAAGGCCAGAGATTGAAAAATGAAGATTTTCTAACAAGTGAATGACTCAGGGAGCTGGAACAGACCATATCAAACTTTCATCATTCTGTTGCACCATTTTAGTGTTTGAATAAAAACTGCTCCACTGCTCCTAACACAACACTGTTCCGGTCACATTTAAGCTGAATCACTACCAAACATATGCACATATCTTCTCAAGCATCCTGTATGTTATTGCCATTGTTGTGACCTTTTCCGATGCAACAGCCTTGTCTTATCCTTTTCGATTTGCTGTAATAAAGTGACTGTGTGCATCCATTATGTCGTTTTATCTCCCTACCCATCTTCTTTTAGATTGTCTAAGAGCAATACATTAGGTACACTCTCCTCAGTCACAGCCTGTTAGTATCACAGCAACTAGCATGTGTCTGAGCGCCTGTGTGTGTTTTCTGTGTGTGTCCACTTGTGGTGTTTATGTCTGTTTCATGTGTGTATGTGTGCATTTTCTGCCTCCAAGGTCTGCTGTGATTCTCAGAGTGACACTGCTGTCCTTTCCAGTTTGCCTGTCAGTCTGATAACAAGCCGGGGCACAGCAGTGTCTGTCTGCTTCATGCAGCCAATTACAGTCAGTAGAGAGAGCAACACTAAAACACACACACACACACACACACACACATACACATACACAGGACATGATGTGAGTCACAGGAACTCTGTCAGAGTGTGTTTGAGAGTGTGTTTGTGCACAGGCAAATATGAACCAGACTGATTCTATACATAAGTATTGTGTTTGCAAAAATGCTATATTATAAAATGTTGTTTGACAGTAGAGATTGATTCAATGATTGATCTTTATTGTGGACTTTAAAGGCAGAATGAGTAGGATTTGACTGTAGCTGCACCTTCACATAATTAGCCAACAAGTTTGGGGATTTAGGGAACAGTTTAGCTAGCTAATGCACATATTATATGTGTACAGTCCATTGGTTGTATAATACCAGTGAACTCAGTCACTGAAGTCACTCATTGGTTTGTAGGTATTGGTATTTTGGCCGTCTCCATCTTGGTTTTTTGGAACCAGCAGATACACAGAACGGATCGGGAGCCGGAAAGACACTATGTCATCAGCAGCTTACATGACTGACAAGACATTCTTAAGCAACCAAATGTTATAATAAAGTTTGATGAACTAAAAACACACTGTGAAAGGGTAAAAGTTTTAAGACAAAAAAAACACAGTGCACCATGGAAGCAACCTGTCAATCATAAGGTAGTCACGTTCTAAAGCATACTCTGCTAAATGTATGATCATTTACAACATGAACATCATGCTGTGTTGAACAAGACTTCAAACTAACAATTAAGACCTACACTCATTTTAAGAATGTTTACTAATGTAGTGAATCAAGTGAGATGTATGGGGCTTTTTTTTTCATACACTTCTATACAATCAGACCTGCCTTTTGATGGCCATTAGAAAGAATGCAGATATAAGGCATTTTCACTTTTCAGGTCCAATGTTGCTGCTTGGTTCAGAAATGACAATTTAGCAAAGCGTCCCAAGCAGCTGTCAGCCAGGACTTACCCATAGAGGTTTCCAGACAGAGCAACACAAAAGTGAAAAGTTTGAAAAGCACACAAACAATACTGTTAGTAGTGTTTGTGTATCACTGATTAATCCTAACAAAGTTGGCATTTTAGAATTCCTAATTCTGACAAAAGGGGAAGTGTGTGCTCTTTTCATCTCTTCAATTCTTGCACTGAATTAGAGTAATATTTATAAGCAGTATCAGTATTGGTATTAATAAAATCCTAATGTCATCTCAGTAACAACAGATTGTTGGCCTGTGTGTCCATACAGTTGATAATGATATTTTACATGTGAGGCACATCTGTCAGATAATCACACTCATAACTATAATTTCATCTTATCAAACATGCTTATTTTCAAAGTCTCTGCAGCACAGACACCCGAGTCTAAACGGCCTTGGCACCTTGTATTCAATTCCGTGTGTGAAGGATTTCTCTGTATCACTAGTGTCATTCCAACCTTCGAGTGTAAATGCAGAGGAGCCTGAGGCTTGTTTGGCATGAGCTCATTTACAGTAAGAAGTCACTCGGTGTGCTTTATCATAAGATAAATGATAAAGCGAGGGAGAGAAAATGATCACATAACACTAATTACATCTGACAATGGATGGTTTTATGATGAGGTAATAGAGAGCATGCAGTGATGGATGTAAATACATTAGCCCAGGGCTTATTGTACTGAAAATGGGACGTTTGATTAGATTGGACGTAGTTGAATTCCGTAGATGACATTATGAAAAGCTTTAAGGCGAAATCAGACATGTAATACAAACACACTCACTCACACAGGGTAAGTCTGACAGAAGGCTGTTGCCTGTCAACGTTAGCGTCAAAAGTTAAGTGTTTCCTCTGACTGTTTTTCAGTGTATGACCAGACTGGACTGTTGTGTTTGGCTCTGGGCCCCACACAGGCTTCAACAAGTTTCCAAAACACACTCCTCTGTTCTGTTCTCTCCTCCTCACCCTCTTAGATTCTGTGATTTACAGCTTCCCTCTCCTCCCTTACCACTTGTTATGCTGCTGTGTCTTATTTGTGATGACCCTTCCAGCCTGAAACCCACTGGTTAAATTTATAGTCTCACCCTGGGACAGAGGTTCATGAAAACACAGCTATTCTTGTCACGTTGATCCCAACCAGAGCAGCGAAGCCACCCACAGTTTAACTAACACATGCCTGCTGAATGAGACGCACAGCAATAACATCAGATAGGAGCAGGACAGACCTAAACACAGTTGATGTGTTGAAGCTGCACAGAACCTGGCTGAGAAAATAACTCAGACACTAAGAGTTTCGTCACATCACACGCTGCCAGCCGCAGGAAGTCCATCCATCTTCCACGAACCCAGACAGGAAGGCTGACGCTGAGCACCACACCATGTTTACTTTTATTCTTGTTCCCCTGCTGTGGGAAATGTTGCCCCTCAGCAGGAGATCCCATGCTGTGTTTATGTAAATGCCGTTTTCCTATCAGGTACAGTGGATTTCCATAATTTCCACAATATGGGAAATACATAATGATACAAAAAAAGTATTCATCATAAACATGGGATCCCACAGAAATACCACTGTTATTTATTGGAACAGAATATCTTTAAATACATCAAGAAGCCAAATCTCCACTACTGTAATGGTGCTTGACTTCAACACAGCATTGGTAATGGTAATGCAATTATATTTTTATCACTATCACTAAGATGAAGAGTGACTTTTCTGTTTCCTTTGTCTATTAAATAGAAATCCAAAAGTAATGAATATATTCTTAAACAAACCTTTTAGATTAGATGACTTCAGTCGGATTGGAATTGAAAACCAAATCGTGTGATGCTTGGGTTATGAGTGATACTGCTGACTGAATACAGACTATGGAAGAAGGAAAAATCTCCTTTAAAAAATAACCATATGAAAGGATGACAAGGAAACGATGCCAGTGGAACCTGAGTTTGACTTTAAGTTTGTGGTTCATTGTGCACCGCTAAAGAGAAAAGGTGGGTCAGAGAAAAGTTGTCATCACTAAATGATGCAGTTCTTAATAATTTGTCCTGGACCTCACATTACAGACACCACCACTGGCTATCCCTGGAACTATTTGTAGTGGTTTGCAGTAAACTTCACAAACATACTTTTGCTTTTATACAGCACTGTGCTGCAGAAATTAAATGTAATGGATTGACATGATTTGTAAAATTAGACACATTAATGTGAACTCGCAAACCAGCTTTAAAGGTAATTAATTTTCAAATACATATTAAATTCTCATTATCAGACTACAGGTGTTTTATAACAACATCACATTGAAACATAATTTAGAAATAACAATACAAAAATCAGATTTTATCTGCCACAAGTTAACAGAATCTTGAATTCTACAAACTGTTTATTCTGGGAAATCTACCCCAGGCTAAAGGCAGCGTTGCCAATCAAAAAGCAGGACAGTTTTATGACAGTACTGACTTCACAGGACTTCTGCATCAATGAAATGAAGCAACTTGATTTTCCAGCAATGTAATTCACAGGATTGGCCAAAAGCATCCCATTATTAGTACTGTTTCTCAAGTTGAGTTACTCTACCAGAATATGAACTATATTAGCATAGCATATCAATACGTCTTACACTGCTTATAGACACAGACACAGCTCAGTACTGTATATATAGTTACTAAGGCACATTAATGCACAGTTGCACCAAAGCAACTGTTGTTATGGAGACTGAGTCCAGGCTGATAAGCACTCAGCGTTTCCAAGGTATGCACTCAAACACACACACACAGTGGATGAGGACATCACTGTGTAGATATTGGCCACAGGACTCTGGTACTCCAGCAGTACTGCAGAGGTTTTTATCTTGGCTGAACATAATTGAATATTTCCTCTCAGTAAGGGTTGTCCATGTGAAACCAGTATTTTTGAACGGAACAGTAGAAATGTGATGCGCTAATGTTGGTTGCTGGCAAAATCTCTCCAATTTGCATTGTGATTTCAAGGCCATATTAAATCTCAAAATATATCTTAACAAAAACACATTATTATAAGATCTTGGAGTTCAACAGTTCAGCCAACTGTTCTTTCAGCTGACTGTTTCTTCCTGAATCCCAGATGACTTACAGTAAGCAAACACCCACACACATACTGTACGTTTCACACACATTATTTCTTGAGTCAAACACACAGAGACGACTCTTTTCGGGCCTCTAGGCAATAACAAACTCGATTTTAAGCATACGCTTCTATATATGGTGCATATAGTATAATACGGACTGTAGCCCAATTATAGATGAGAACAATAACAACAGAGTAAGATGGATCAAAATAAACCAGAAAAGACAGCAACAGAGATATAAACTACCTCAGCTTTTGTTAGTTCATCAGTATGCTAAAGAACAATGTTTTCTTGTTTAATAAGAAAACTCATTTTCATATAGAGATTATGATTGCTGCCATCAGGCACATCTGACACGTTCAGCCATGTTCTCTTATTATCTCCTCTCTTCTCCTGTCATCTCCCTCCCTCTCTGCATCCCTTTCTTTCCCCTTCCCTTTCTCTGTGCTTCCTTTTTTCCTGCCCTTCTTCCCCCTCTCTGTCAGATGTTGTGTGCAGTGATGGTCTTCTGGTTGGCAGGTCCATGGTTGGACTGCAGACACAGGCGTACAACTCATGAATAACATTAGATGGGATTCATTAAGAACATGCAGAAGGCTGAATTAAAAAATAAGACTCTCTCTGCAGCCCTGTTCTCCCTCTCAATGCCATACCCCCCTTTTCTCCACTTTAATGTGCGTCCTATAAATCATAATTTCTAAACACTCAAAATAATTTGCTGGTTCCAGGAATCATAAGGCCTTGCTGTTATATCATTTTAAAAATGGAATTTGTTATTTTTGACTGATGGTTTGAAAAATAATTCATAATCATTACGAAAATGTCACTTTGGCTTTTGGATTTGAGTATTTTTAACTTATTTTTTTTTCTTTTTACATTTGATGAACTAAACAACCCACACATTAATCAATAATATGTAGATAACTGTTAGTTAAGCCTAGATCAAGATCACAACTATTATTAAAATCACAGTTCACACCATGACATGGGGCACCTTGTATTTTCTCAGAGATGAAAAGCAGAGAGCCATTAGATACAACACAACAGCCTGGTCTACCAAACGGTGTAAGCAAACACACATTTCTTAAGTCATGTCGTGCTTTTTTCCACAATTTTCCACAATTCCACAATTTTCCAATGAAGTTGAGAATGAGAATGCAGCATTAAATGACATGCAAAAAGCTTAAAATGTATTAATCCATGTCAATAAACAGTAAAAACAATAAACAGTTTCTACCTGTAAATAGGCTTCAATAGGGTTTTACACCCCCAGTTATTCTCCACTTTCAGTTATTTTAACAAGATGAGGAATAAGCAGTTTTGATCATGGCAGCTGAGGTATAGATCAAACCAGTGTCTAAAACAGTTCTTTTCCCCACCCTGGAAATACGTGGAAAGCAGTTTTTAAAACTCCCATGCTAACGTTGATAAGATCTCAGTCCTTGCTGTCACTTGACATGAAATACTACATTTTAAAAATGAAACAGAATCAGATTGATTCCCTGATATCCTACTGTGGTCAAGCTAGCCATCAATTGCATCTTCCTAATCAAACCAGCCGCCGCTAAAGTTGGAGGCAGATACGTAATAACGTCTGTTAAAAAGCAATGTCATGAAAGTGATTTAAATTGAAATGAGCAGGTTTGACCATGGAGATGCGAGACAGCTAGCTGTAATCTGTAATCTGTTTGAATTGCCTGGTAAGAGACAATATTACATTTACTGTATATATGATTCATTGAACGTACCATTATATCATTACCCAACAGCCATTAACACTGATGTCATAGACGAGCATATTTTCATGAATTCCTGCATTTCCCCAACCATTATATTAGGGGGGCTGTAGCCCCATGTGTTGCCCATGTTATTTGGTTATTTGGTTTTTGAGCGGGCCATAACAGAGATAAATTGGACAAGTACCTCAGGTAACGAGACAATTAAATTCTACAGTTTCTACTTCAACTACTTTTTTATTTCTTTCTTCTTTTCTTAATCAAAACAAAGGCTGTATATTTTTTTGACCTTGCAAATTATCCAATTCAAACATTATACAAAAATGTCCAGCATGCAATCATTAAATCCTGCAAAGGTGTTGTTTTCTCAAAGAAAAACAGACGGATTGCAGGGACACCCGTGATGTGACTGAAATGAGAAAGGTAATGATCAAGTAACACTGAAAAATAGAAAAACAAGAGTAAAGGGCATAAAAACTGTCACCAGGCAGCGCAGGAAGTGACTGAAAGCCGCTGGTTTTCTGCATTGATATGCAAGAGCATAGATGTGTGCACTCACATGTGTGTATATGTGGTCAATTTTTTTGTAAAGTCTATGCTATCAGACACCTAATTAGGCCTACCTCAGCATGTCTATGGTGGTATGTGTGTGTGTAGCATGGTAATTAATTTCCCGTGAGTATTGGCTGCTGTGCTGCAGAGAGATTTAGTTGTGTTCATGTATGTGTGTGTTTGTGTATGTTAATAATTAGTGGGGTCCTTTTCTGGGCTGTATGGTCGTGCCTGAGTGAATTTTCTCATCTCCAGGCTAAGGCCAACACAGCATGGTACCACTCACTCCCACATGACAGGTAATGGCGTGCCAGTATGTGCATAGATAGTAAATCATATGAATCAACAGCAACATTCCTGATAGCTTCACAGTGGTTGAAAAATACTACAGAACTAAACTGCACTTCATGTTTGACGGGCTATAGAGAAACCTTTCTAGTTAGCTTTTCCTCATGCAGCAATTCCAGCACAAACTCTTTTTCTTTTCCATCACTGCGGCTGCAGTGTATTGCAACGTAAATGTGAGAGAACATAAGCACAAGCATTCAACAAATGAGCTTCCTTAAGGGACACTACTGCCATCTAGTGCTGTGTCTCTGCTGCAATAGTCTGGTCTCCACAGAACTGAACCACTCGGTGCGCTGCAGGCAACCACAGCAACAACAGCACATCAACACATCTTCAGTGTAGATTAGTGACTGGCATATAAAGCACTGCTGCCAGTGTGTGTGTGAGTGACCGAGTGTGTGTTTGAGAGAGAGACAGAGAGAGAGAGAGAGAGAGTTTTGCCAGCTGTGCTGCATCCACAGCCGTCCTGGAACCCTTGCTGGGTTGTTAATGGTTGTTTAGAAGATGATTCATCGACACCTGGGGGGACTCATACGGGACGAGTCTCCGTATGGCTTTATTATCATGATGATGAGAGTCCATGCACTGACAGTACATGCAAACACGCACACGTAATATGGCCTCAAGGGAAAAGCTACTCTTGAGAAAAAAAGTGTTGTTTATTTCTTATTTGCATAATCCCTTTTCAGGAAGCGTAGGGAAACCATGGACCCTTTTTATTTGGGAAGGGGCACAGGATCTTTAGAGGGAAACAGCAGGTCAACAGATGCCATATAGAGGTGGTGTACATCATCTGAACCTGATGATTGATTTGACATGCATCTCCACACTGTGTGTCAAGTCATAAGTCTGTAATAATCTTAAGTATTATACGGGATAGATGCATTGGATCTCTTCCATACAGTGCTTTGGAGGTGATCACAAGAACTTTAAAAGATATTCTGAAAAATACTTGAACTCCGGATAAAGAAAATAAACCAGGAGAAATGTGAGCAAATGTGGTTTGATATCAGTTAAAAGCCTGACAGTGGAATTTTGAACAACCAGATTTTTTATTTGACTGACATATTCAAGTAAAAAGAGGATTAATCATTTCACTGTGTTGTAATGAAGAATAAATAACTTTCTTGGTTTCCAGTAGATCTGAACATTGCTATATTCCTGAGATAAAAGAGGCATGACAGAGCCGGTTTTGTGATATTCTGATGGAAAATCAGAAAACTCTGAAATACAGACACTACATAACTCCAATAACAGCCAAGAATTCCCATCACAACCAGTAATTACATTTTCTGTCCTATCAATATTTACCTGACGAGAGAGACCTCAGCCAGATTGATCATAGTGAACTGCAGAATGAGTAAATGGAAGACAGAAATCATATGTTCATAGTTTTTTCATAGACGTCATTCAGAAAACTAATCCTTTAAACATGGGGCTTCAATTATCTTTTGTTTTTTAACTCCTTGCCTTTAGGTTTGAGACATTTACAAGTAACAGATGCGCCGTGTAAGATCAGTGGAATAATAGGAATCCACAGGGAGCTTTTTGGGTTTATCCAAATTTGTACAGGGAATAAACACACACAGATCAACACTGAACAGCACTGACTTAATTGTTACACTAAGCCAAACCTCTTCAAAATTCATCCCAGGAGAACCAACTTATATTTTTTTTTGTAAAGACAAGTACTCACAAAGTAGTAGTTAAAGTAGAGTTAAAAAATGATCGACGCAGGTGTTTTTGCTTTGGGAATACCAAGCATTTACACATATGGGGAGGCATGCTCCCAGTTCACAGCAAATCACTTGGTTTGCAAATGATACAGCTGTGCATGTGTGTGTGTTTTGCCAACACTAAGATGTTTTGAGACACCTGGGTATCCAACTGCAGGAGGCAGGGAAAACTAGAGGGAGATGGAGAACAGAGGGGAGGAGAGGAGAGGGAGGTGGAGTAGAGAGAAGCAGATGCATTCAAAATAATCTACATCAGGAATGAGACAGGGAGAGCAAGTGGAGGCAGGTGGGACAAAAAATGTATCTGAACGATGAGGGATGAGGAGATGGTGGAGAAGAAGGCTGAAGAAAAACAGGGAGAATGAGAAGAGAAGCAAAGCAGATGGGAAGAAAAACTGTGAAACGTACGGGAGGAAGACATAGATGTCAGATGTAGCAGATGGGAGGATAAATCCAGAGGAGGGAACAAGGGAAAGGAGGAGGAGTGCTGACTCGACTTTTGAACTATTTCCCTCCTCTCATCTGCTGCAGCTCCTCTTTCTAACTGCATCTCAAGTAGTAATCTGTATGCTTCATATACCACTGCATCCATACACTCGTCAGTGTGTGTGTGTGTGCCAGAGTGAGAAAGGAGGGAAAATAGAGTGTGCGGATATGCATATGATAAAATGTGTGTAAAAGAGTGTGCATGAGCAAGAGAGACGGGGTTGATGTTTGACGAAGACTCAACAAGAGTTTGTGCCAGAACATAAAGAGACAAAGAATGCCCTGAGAAAATAACGGAGTGTGTGAAAAATTACTTAAAATGTTCAATACAAAATCTATGAAAAGATGAGCGAGGGCTTTAAAAGGTGCTCTTTGTGGTGAAAACCGAGGCGAAGATTCATCAATGTTAATTGAAAATATTTAAAATTAAGAACAAAATATGACCTGACCAGTCATTTGGTTTATGGGCTGCTACCAAAAAGAACTGCAACTTTAATTGATCTGTGATTATGTGTTCAAAATCCTAATTGATTTGAATATTTAGGCATCTGTCAGTCTCCTCCTTTCTGCTACTTGAGAACTAAGTGTGAGTCATCCAAACTGATCAACTCATATTTGTGTATATGCACCCCCTACAGGTATCCCAATATCCACCATTCCAAACAAAAGGTTATCTGTCCAGCGTAACGTTTTCTCTGCAGAAATTAGTCCTTTTATAGACTTTCATTCATAGACAGTGAATGCATAGCTGTACCAATAAATCTTTTCTTGTTGGGCCACTAGTGATTCTGATATATCCAGTGGATACGTTTATAACAGATATCCAGGCCATTCATAGTTTACATTCTGATTAGTAACATGAGACACAAGAATGGAGTTGGATTGTTTCTGTACTGCATGGGAATGCAGGTAAATAAATCAATCAGTGTCAATTAACAGCTGATGCTTGCATTGAAACATTGAAAATCATTCAAATTACATTTATATTTTCAAGCATTCAAAGGTTTTTTCACAAGCCACAATTTTGTTTCCTTGGTAACACTGAGGTAACTATCATTACCATAGCATAAGGATCTTATGTAATGAAAACGTTGCTTACTCTTTTAGTAAATAATCCAATCTTAGATATAACATGACAAAAGGAGACATTTCTAGTCTAGAGACCGAGCCCATTTAATCCCGCCCCCTTCGGTAAACAATTCATCTCTCTCCATTGTATTGAAAACAGGAGCCTCCTTGACAATTTCATCTGTTAGCAAAAAAACTGAAAAAAAGTAAAAAGCTGCTATCTGGTGAAAGGTACTACCAACAGGTTAACAAACCCAGAACTATTTATTATAAACTGCCAAAAAATAAATAAATTAGGGGACAAAAGTGGACACGGATGTGAAATGTCAGCAGTTATGAAGTGGCGGGTGATGAACTCAACCAGTTCTTCAACAGATTCAGTACAGCGGCCTCAGCCAACTCCAACGCTGCTGCCCCCCCCCCCCACCTCCTTCCCCTCCTCCTCTTCAGCATGTGTACATCTCCAATGCAGCATCCACCCCCCCTCTGACCCCTGAGCCTCCACCCCTGTCTTTCACAGAGATCGGGGTGAGGCTGGGAAGACTCTGCTCAGGGAAGGCTGCTGGCCCAGATGGTGTGTGTCCAAGGCTGCTCAAAGACTGTGCTGCCCAACTGTGTCAACCTCTCCACAAGATTTTCAACCTCAGTCTACAGTTGGGGCAAGTGCCGGCTCTGTGGAAAACGTCCTGTGTTGTGCCGGTACCAAAAATAAAACGTCCAGCTGAACTGAATGACTACAGACCGGTAGCCCTCACTTCCTACATCATGAAGACCTTGGAGCGGCTGATTCTATGCCTACTGAGTGTTGAGGTCAAAGACAAACTCGACCTCCTGCAGTTTGCATACAACCCAATACATCAACACGATCATCCGCTGCACAGCACCTTCGTGGATCGGAGAGGCAGCAGCGGACGGCTCCTCTCTCTCCGTCGCAGGACAGAGAGATTCAAGAGATCCTTCGCTCCTACAGCCACCAGGCTGTCTAATTCAAGAGCCATCGGAAAACTATAAATACTGAATTTAAAAAAACTTTTTTGTTGCCTTGTTGTGTACCTTTTTGTTGTGTTTGTACAAGTGCAGCTTCCCTCTAACAGGCATTAACACTCAGCTGAAATTAGAACAAAACTCTTGAGTCAACCTCCTGTCAATACTTCTTATGTTCTTTGAAATAATGAAGACCCTTTGGAAATTAGTTTATCCGACTTTCAGTCAAAAGCTCTTCTCTATAAATAAGACAAAAGTTTTAGATGCTTTGTTTTTGTTTTTAGCACTGTTCTGCAGTGTGAGTGTGTTTTTGTACATTTTTGTTTCTGTGTGGTCCAAAGAGACGGTGAGTGAGAGATTGGTGTCAAATATAAAGACTTCATCTGACAGAGATAATGTCACCCTGCCCCCCTCGCCTAACACACACACACACACACACACGACCTGACAGCTGAGAGTAACACATCTTAGTTCTTCTTTGGTCTGTCAAAACCAGAGAAAAATCCATCAAAGCGTGTGTGTGCATGTGTGTGTGTGTGTGCGTGTGCTTGAAGTGTTATCTGTCCAACAGAGACTGCGTGTCATCTCAACTTCTTCTTCCTCTCAGTTTCAATGCACATAATCAAGTGTCACTGTGGGTTCAGTTTGTATGTTTAAACTATTTCAGCTGACAATGTATAATCAACAGCTTTTTTTGCCTGAATTGTAAAAATAACATGCCTAACACGACTTAACTTTTGCCTTGCATGGCTCAACATTTGTACCTGATGATAACAAAACCACATCTTAAGCCCAGCAAACACTAGGAGAGTTTTTCATCTTAACCAATTGTTAAAAGGTGTGAGACTACAGATATAACAACATATTTCACCAAATGTTTAATATTTCAATTTCAAGAAAGCACACAGCACAGAATAACTGCCATTCAAACAAACATCTTAGAGCGTTAGTGCCATGGACTTGGGATCACACAGAAACTTGCTTGATCAAACATGACTTCAGATAAAAACAAACATGGGGCAGACTGTAGCTGTCAGCTGGCTGCACTTACCACTTCCTCGTACACCACTAAAAGAACTGTCATGGCTGAGGAAAGGAAATAATACGGCTTATAGATTCTTAGTTAAAGTTAAATTGTTAGTCTCAAATGGCGCTAGTTCAAGCTAATGCTACAAGTTTACATGTTGGTGATGCACGTTGGTGAAACTCTAATCTAGTCAGTGGCATTAAACAGACATTCACACCTGAGAAGTTTGGTCAACTTACACCCTTGCTAGTGAGAATGTTGACACAAACTCTGGTGCAGACCAAAAAAAACTAACTCTGGTCTACTAAAAATACAGTCCATACCAAAGAAGGGAAGTGAACCAAAACAGTGCATTCTGGGTTGAATTTAAGAATCAACACCAGGCAGGGTAGGAGGAGGCTTGAATATGTAAAAAAAAAAAAACAACAAAAATGACGATGTCAGGGGGGT
>CAFUXE010000070.1:129728-149932 GCA_903364295.1 Serranus cabrilla | reverse complement strand
TGTGTGTGTGTGTGTGTGTGCGTCCAATGTTCTACAACTGTTTTTGTGACACTAACACAACTTACAGACCTCTCACTGATATCCAGTCAATAAAAGATGTGCAAAAGATTTTCAGACACTGAGGTTGATGATTGTCAGCCACAAGGCAAACACATGTAGCCGTGACACTTTTTCAATATCTCAAAAACATGATCATACTCTGCACAACATTGCCTCCATGTTATTCAAAAAAGCACACATACACACATGCATGTGCACACATTTCCTTTTAAATACCCCAAGCACATAGACAATAATGGAACTCAGTGGCAAATACAAACACTTTCATTTAATATTGATTTCTGTTGTTTTTTTGAGATATTGAATATATTTCAAGTTATGATGTTAAGGCTTGAAGCCAGCAGTCCTAAAACTATGTGTGTGGGATATTTCAAAATGACAGACCATCAGACGGACTGACAAATCATGGGTTTATTATACGAATGTGAATCTGGACCCTAAGGAGGAGCAAAGACTAGCTGGACAAGCATACAGGCCAAAAATAGTTTTTATCTTCCGTGTATGTCTGCGTCATTGAATATTTACAAATTTTACAAAAATTCGAAACAGATAATAGAGTCAAATATGACCTTGATTGCAGTTTGACGTAATCTGTCAACAGACGTCTCTTTGATAGTGGCATATTGGGAAAATGCATTTTGGGCTACTTGAGATACTTTCATATACCATATCAGCACAACAAAAGGCAGCACTGTAGAAACTAAACAGAAAATATTCACTACTGGGAGTATGAGAAAGATTTTTGCCTTGATATAATACATATTCATTATTTGCGACACACAGATACACTAATGTCATGTAAAACCCAAGTGCACATCAGCTGATGCATGTTCATCTAGCCTCACACTCATTTTAAATGACTGGAGGTCTGTGAAGGGAGCAGCTGGAGGAATAATTTCAAATTGCATTGAATAAACAATACTGCCCTGCTGTTACTTCTTATAGCAGCAATGGTGCACATTTACATCCCTGCAGGGCTTTTGTTGCTGTTCTTTAGACAAAATGACTAAGCTTACATTCCAGTGATTGACAGAGGACACAGCCGCAGCAGCACATGTCTTCCACTGCTGTCCACAGCTGCTTTCTCAGGGGTACTTCAACAGTTGAGGGTAAATAATTAATAACTACATCATGATGCAGGGGATTTTGTTCAGAGTGACATGAACTGAGCAGTGACTGGGGATGTGGTTTAATAACTGCAAAGGTAGCAGAGACATGTTTGCCAACTTAGACAGCGATGTAATAGACACCCAGGGAAGGGATCTGTCCTTGTACAGCTACAATAACTGAAAGGACCTTTACACTGTCTTTATTTATCCAGCACACAATCCGCTCCAACATAATGTATATGTGCTAACCCCAACAAAACACGTTTATACACATGCAGCAGATAAACAGTAAAAATCATCATCAGGCAACATACAACAAAGCATTTCTGCTATAGAATCAGACTGCCAGAATCCAGTCCACAAGGGCAACTACTGATCATTTTCATTACTTGTGTTTAAATTATTAATGCTGCATTCACACCAGATCCACCAGTGTAGTGAAAAAACGCTAGACCTCCCTTCAGTGGGTTTAGTGAGGGG
This sequence comes from Serranus cabrilla, assembly GCA_903364295.1. NCBI lineage: Eukaryota > Metazoa > Chordata > Actinopteri > Perciformes > Serranidae > Serranus > Serranus cabrilla. Next base: position 148,283 of record CAFUXE010000070.1, on the reverse strand, counting down.
CTGCGGCGGTCTGCACCAGAGGACACTGGAATATAACGCAGCGGGAAAGTGCTCCATGTCAACAACAGAGCCTAACCAACATGGGTTTTGAGGATTTACCAATTCTAGAAGGGAAAACTTCAACTACCGACATGGCAACCATAGTGTAACTTTTTGCTGGAATGAAAACAGAATATTTTCAGTGTGGATTGTGCACCGATTTTGCACCAATATCACGATGCATCGTATCATTGTCATAAAGAATAAAAAACAAATAATAAGCCAAACCATGTCTAAATCCCCCAAAGCATTGTTTTCTGCATAAGCAGAATAAGCAGCATAAGTTTTTATATTGGGCCTATTTAAGTCTATGATCAGCCAATATCACCTGATAAATTGTCCAACCGATTAATGAGTCAGGCTCTAGTCAAAACAAAACAAATGTTGTCTTAAGCAATGTTGAAACACTGTATGGAATATGAAATTGAAAAAAGAAAACAGGTACATACATATTTGATATGCCATTACCAGCAAATGTTCAATATATTTGATAAATTATAATTTAATAGAAATATGTGCGTGAAATGATCACACATACAGTAGAAATACACATACTCTACTCCCTATCTCACTACTCTGTCTCTTCAAACATCCAATGACTTAAACTTCTCTTGTCTCTCATGTCTCATGTGCATACTGACAAACTAAGAATCTGACATTACACATTGTGATGCATACACGATAATTATTTTTCTGCCAGTGCCAACACATGACAGGGCACACCAAACTGTCCAAATGATTACAGTGTAAGAAGTGAAGGATGAGGTACATGGATACAGTGAGCAGTAGCTGCTGAACTGATCATGCTCTCTCATCATTTTTACCTTCATGTGGAAATCAAAAGTAGACATGAGCTCCAGCTTTATGTTCTCCCAGAGGTTATCTGCATTAACTGCTCTCATTAATCATCTCCCATTTGCTACCGAGGCTCATATACATACTGTATATAGCCCTCAGTAATTTACCCTTCATTCACCATGCAGTCACTGCACCTTAAAACAGCACATACTCTGTCACACTGCAGCTCTCCCTACCAGTCTCATTAAATTCACGTACAGTGTTTAGCTTGATGAAGTGGGTTTGGCTACAGCAGTGAAAGCAGCAGTGCTGCTATTAGGGATCCAGCTGGACAAATATCACAAGTAAATAAGATGAAAACGAAGAGGAATCATCACATCAAGGCCGAAAAAGGCTACACTGTACATCTGTGCTACGTTCCATTTCTATACAGAAGGAGCAGGGAGGGAAATTAAGAACTGGTTTCACTTGAGAACCGATTCCAAATTGTCCGATCCATCAGAAGTGTATATATTCGAGTATACCAGTTTCTTTTTACAATACCAGCATGATTTTCTGACAGCTGCACATGGGCCTCATTCCCCATTCATTCCTCAGAAACGGCTGAAAACTTGAAAAAATAACGAGTCCATGACAGAGAGGGAGAAATTGTCCAAAGGGTGGCTTCATTTCACGGAAAAACATACAACAGTGTCACTGGTAATGTCTGTAAAATTATCATTTCAAGTTGGTGTGGAAAAACCAGCAATATGCTGAAACATCAGTGTTCACAACATGAGCTTAAAACCAGGTTTGTCACACATTTGACACTCTACTGTCACTGTCTCCCAACTGAGCAGCATGTACCCTCACTGAGGATAAATGTCCTGTTACAGTGCTGTGCAGGCAGGCTTAGCAGATTTTTATCTGACCTAAAAGAAAACAAATGCTGTTTAAATGTCCTCTGATTTCATCCATTTTAAATGGTGACAACAGTGGAACTCTTGCACATCTGAGTCACATCCATTCCTTCTTTCAAACTCTGTTCTGACTCAGAGACAATATATCAGTCATGTTGACGCTGAAAACCTCTGTAGTCCTACTTTTTCCCCAGAAAAATAAATTGATCAGCAGTCAACAAATGAATTTATAAAGAATCAGACCCATAAGCAGAATTGATCATGGATTTGGTGCCAAAAAAATCTAATTATTTAAAATGAAGAAAAACCATAGAAGGATCTTTAAACAGTAGAGCATATTCCCATATACTCCAACAATGTTACAATTACCCAAAAAATTTACTTGGCAGTAGTTTTGGCTTTACACTACTCCCTTCTTCATTAGAAATCACCTGGGGAGCAGCTATATTTATTTAAGCTATGATCACGTTATAATTGATGACATTCAGTTTCGGGGAGTTCTGCAGGCTGTCATCTGTGGTCATAATATAAACAAAAACATTTAGTTATATTTGAATAATTGCAATAGAAGAGCTGACTGCTATCTGCACATTTGGTTCAATGCAATCTCTGAAACCACAAAGGAGCAATGGCCCCATCTAGAGTCCAGTTGAATAACTTGCATCTATAACTGTACATTCATACACTGGAACTAGCAGTTATAACTATACAAACTACTTACTATAAGTGCACGCAAATCATCAACAGCATATAGTCACCAACACGTATACACCAAACTGTGTATATAATGACGAGCAAACACTACTACAAATTGGCAGAAAATGAAGAGCGAACATGACAAATGACGTGAGTGCTCAAACATGACATGAGCCACAAACATGTCCGTATTCACATCACTGCCTTCAAACACCTGCTCTGTAGTCCACGCAGAACATTAATGTAGCGTACCGAGCTGCAGCATGCTTGTGTGTGTGTCAGTTGTCTCACCGTGTGAAGCAGTGGTGGCAGACTTCTCTGGACAGCTTGTTGGACACACAGGACGCCAGCGGCTCGGTGGAGTACAGCAGCTCTCCCCTCTTGATCCTGGCTGTAGCCCGCAGACCGTTACCTTTTCCAGGGCTGACAAAACGCTCCAGCTTCGGTGCCATGGTCGGTTTTCCCTCCACGCGAATCGAGCAATGTTTACATCCGCAAAAGGCGCACACTGTGCGTCATGACGTCACAGACACGTGCACAGTTTTCGTTGTTGGAATTATTCAACACAGCCTTTGTAGTGGCATTATAACTACCAAAAAACCACTAGAGGGAATCTGAAGTCATTTCCAACTCATGGCGGTGTGAAAAATGAGGTCCTCCATGGGAATGAGTCTAACACTTTATTTAACTTTGATTCTTTAAAAAACACCCACAAAAGGCCGGGTGCCAACAGACTTAAGACTAGCTGGTACAGACATGGTTGAAAAACTGTGTGGCTTCCCTGATCCTGATTCCCTGCCACTCATCAGCTGTGTCTCCCTCTTCTAACCTTTGTGTGACTGATTAACCACCCATGCTCACCTGTGTTCAAGTAACCCATAGCAACCATAGTGCCTCACAACTGACACACCCACATTCATTCATATACACACACAGATCCAAATAGGCTACAACAGCCTTTACTAATTTTGGAGGGAATTCAGCTAAAAAAAATACAAATATCACACTGTGTAAACCGTCCTGCATTCAAAACATTACTTGAATAAACTTGAATAAAGTATCAGCATATATTAGTACTAGAAGCTATGAGTACTCTAAGCTGAATGACCTCACTGAGGTGAGGTCATTCAGCTTAGAGGTCATTCAAGGTGTGCCACTTCATTAGGCACACCTTGCTAGTAACAGGTTGGACCCCACTTTTGCCTTCAGAACCCCCTATTCTTTATGGCATAGATTCAACATGGTGCTGGAAACTTTCCTCAGAGATGTTGGTCCATATTGACGTGATAGCATCAAGCAGTTGCTGCAGATTTGTCGTCTCCAAATCTATGATGCAAATCTGCCGTTCTACCTGATCCCCAAAGGTGCTCTATTGGATTGAGATCTGGTGACTGTGGTGGCCTCTGGAGCAGAGTCAACTCATTGTCCTGTTCATGAAACCAGTTATTATTTGAGCTTTGTGACATGCCATGTTATCCTGCTGGAATTAGCCACAGGTGATGGTACACTGTGGTCATAGATAGATGGACATGGTCAGTAACAATACTTATGGAGGCTGTGGTGTTTAAATTGTGCTTAGTTGGTCCCAAAGTGTGCCACTAGGTGCCAACATTTTGTTCACTATCTAAATAATTAGATTTACAGTGCTTTACACATGTATTAGACCACCATCCAATGTAAGTTTTTTTTTTAAATCAAATGGGTCCTTGACAGCCTAACAAAGTGATTCCTTAGCAGACAGAAGCCTTTCAAACCATATACAATAATAACACATAATAATAATACACTTCACTCAATGTCAATGTGAACAGTTCACTACGCTCTAATGAAAATGTTTAATTTCCAGAGGAAATTAATGCTATTTCAAGCACAATCCTGAGTGGCCAAGAATAAGCTAGTGCACATAGTTTTAAGAATGTTACTAGCATCACTTAAAGAGGATTAAACAAACACTTTTAAATGTTTAATGTTAAAGTGATCGGTCAAAAACATTTTGAAAAGTCAATATAAATGTGTGGGACCAAAGTCATTGAACATTTTACTCTATTCAGTACATCCTCCACATGTTGCTTTAGATGAACATGAGGGTAGATTTTTCTGCTAAATGAAAATACGTCATCTCAACTTAATGTATTGCTGCTGCTATGACTGAAACAATAACATCTGTAGAGTGACTCCACCTCATCTGACACCAGTATGTTTTTAAGCTAAAAATGTCGAAATAACATTACCTTCTTACTGTGTGAACAAGAACAGCAGCCAGTGTTGTTGCAGGAAGGACAGAATGGAGTCTCACAAACAACTTTTTTCAATGGCTTTAAAAGGAGACATAACAGGGAAGAAGTGATTCTTTTAACAACAAAAAATAAAAACCTCATCTCCTCATTACAATCCATAAGAACAACGTGAGAGTTCAAATAATTCATAAAACACCTTTCTTTAGGCTACTATCAGTTGTACACCGTACTGATTCATACACAAAATCCATGAGTTTTTCATCATACATTTCTGAATGTTCTGTTAAAAACCAATTGGGTAAAACAAATGAAAATATATCCGATACAGTTGTAATCTGTGTGTGATGATAATGGTAATGACAGCAGTAACACAGATGCATCAGTTTCAAAACATATTCAAGAACTGAAAAGGGAAAATAAATGTAAAAAATAAAGAAAAAAGAACCCAGATGATGGTATTCAGAAGAGTTGAGTTATTATAAAAGAAAATGTAGTTCTCTGTCAAAGCCTCCTTAAGAACAATGGTGATAAAAGAGATGAAAAATCTACCTGATGTAAGTAAGATGAAAGTAATCAAGTGAAGAAAACAATCAAAACACAGATGCAAGATATCCATCTGTTTTATTCTCAGCCACCTACACTTGACGTCCCTCAAATTATAAATAATTAAAATCATTTAAAGATTAAATAAAAAGCTTTCTGAGTGATGGTCATCTGAACCAGCCAGACGACGTGTGCAAATAAAAACAAGGATCAATCTACAGCTCCTTATGTCCTGCGGAAGCCTCATATCTCAAACAATTATCAGGTTTGTGTGAGTGACACGCCATGAGAGAAAGATAAAGCAGTTTATCCTAAATGCATAAGTAAGACACTTGAATCTCTCCTCTTCGATGGAGGGGTTTTCTTTACATCCTGACAATTAAGACCTTTGTGTGATACATGTTTTTGAGGGCAGTTTTCATAGCATCCACTATTACACCACATGAAAGGAAAGAGATTTAACAGACATTGGCAATATGTTGAAATGAAAACATAAAAAGTATGAAGGCAAAATGACCCGAATACAGTTTGCATTAAAATGGTTAGAAATAAGAGTTAAAGCATGGTGTGACAATCAAGCATTGGTTACATGGACAAAGTTAAAGCCTTTTTCCAAAACAGTCTTTTCTGTGTCTCGAGAGGACATCAGTGTTCCACCCAGAAGGACCTTCTTGCTTTGTCGAAGCAGGAGATGGAAACACATCAGACACGTTTAACAGAAATGGCAAATCTTAACAAAATGACTCTTGAGAAGACTAAGTGGTTGCAAAAATCATTCTTAATTGCAAATAATTATTTTGAAAAAGCAAATAGTAAACATTGACAATCACACACTGTGTGTGATGGCCATAATCCCTAAAATCAGGCAGACAGAGCTTCAATGATCCCGTCGACACCAAGGCCCGTAGAGAACACTTAATAATTATTGTTTCCTACATTAATTGTACACTTCTCATTTCTTTTTTTTTCTTTTCTTTTTTTACAGAAATACTCCACACCTAGACAGACCCCGGAAGAGCTGAGTATTTTCTGTTATATGTGCATAACTGATGCTCACTGGCATGTAAAGTATTTTCACACTGAACCTGAAAAGTTTGTGGATAAGGATATTTTTTTGTTTTCTGATCAAATCATGTAAAGCCTGCATTTAGGACTAACACAAAAATTCCAGTACAAATATTGCAATATCTTTAAAAAAGAAATCGTACCAGTCTTATGTGCAACATGTTGAACATTCTTCTGACAATAGTATATACAGAGGTGCACTGTGTTCCTGTACATGTTGCATATGCTACACAAAGCTAAATTTAGCTCATTGAAACTCAAAAATGAATAGTTTGGACTTTTAGGGCCCTTTTGATCTACAGCGTGTGGTGTAAAGTGCATGGCGCAAGTTCATTCAGGACATACCCAACTCAACTATGCTAGTTAAACAGCACATAATCTGGGCACAAAGTAGGGCGCAACAGGAAAACGGGTTGTATTTATTCTCTTCATTAATCAAAGATTTGTTTTGGGACGTAGCTTAATTTAAACCAATCTAAGTATCATCACCCATTACCTTTAAAAGCCAAGTACGCCTACACCACATTGTCAACCCACCTATGTAGCACATTTTACTATCAGAGAAATGCGCCTTTTAAATAGCAGAAGAGTACTGCGCCATTGACTTTGGACCAGGATTTTGTTGGCACAAGCACTTCCTGCTGCCTAAAGACAGATAGACAGCAATGCGCCAATAATGTGCCTGAGCAAACCACATTTGAAGACCATGGGTGCACAGATGAGTACATTTGTTACTGAATTGAGTTGGGCATAAAAAAAATGATAACTGCATCAGTCTGAAACTAGCAATGACAGTTGCGCTACACTGTGTGGTGCATTGCACCAGGTGCAAGATAGGGCCCTTAGTCTCCAGTGGAAGCCATATCAGCTCACTGCAAAACGTTGTAGAGAAACGGGCAGCGACAGGACAGTCAAGTCAAATGTGAATAATCTATAAATGCCCCACAAGTGATACAATGCAAGGTTTAACATTAAACTCCAAACATTCATTCAAAGTTTGATTAAGACATAATGATTTCATTCCAAGTAGTAGACCACAGAATGCTATGTTCATTTTAAAATTTCATTTCAGTTTTAAAAAAAGTCAACATTAAAAGCAACACTAGTGGTTGCAGCAGTTTGTAAAATGCTCATCGGGCCACTTCCCCTTTGTGCAGTGTGTGTGATGAGAGCATCTCTGCGTGCCCCGTTAACAAACTATACGTTTACATACTTTTTTTTACATCTCCGTGGGTTGCAGCTATTACTATACTTTGTTCTTAGTCTTAAACTGAGGGAGTTGAGTCTTGCAGAAGTCAGTGAAAGTTTGTATCCAGTCATGGCTGATTTATCTACCAGTGAGTGTTGAAACTCAGGTTTCACTGACTGACAGTGAACATGTAGTTCAATAGGACACTTGAGTCACATTATACATTTCTCAACCCAGCTTGAAAATGTATAACCTCTTTAATGTGGGCAGGGTTGAGAGGAGTGGAGGTCAGTTCTTCCTCTTCTGTTATGCCATCTCCATTCTTGTTCTACTTTCCCTTTCAAAGTACTGTTGCAAAGGGACATGTGACCTCTGACTTTTAGGCCCAGTGATCCCCGGGATTGTATTCAAGAAGCATTAAAAATGCAGGAGAGCTTGCTTGCAAATGCCAAACGTATCTGATATAATCGTTTAGCCAATTAGGCAGCATAATAGCCACTTACTCCACATAGCAGCAGGGACTGTAGCAGCTGTCTGGCACCGGTACATCAGAAAACATTTTCCCAGGAAGTAGAGGGTCCTGCTGGAGCCTACAGTGATAAGCAGTAAGGCCAGTGGCTCCAGGATGTTGACGTATTGTTTGCTGCTACGACCCGGGGGCAAACCAATGTTGGATCTGAGTTATCCCACGCTGTATCTGGCCAATGTAGAAGTCTGCATTTCTGGAGAAGTCCTGACAGACTGAGGAGTGGGCATCACCTAGCGCACAGTAAAGGGCGGTGCCACCAACACTGATCACTACGGTAACCAGACAAAGCAGGAAGAGAAGCAGGCAGGAATCTCCACCACCGACATCTACAGAGAAAGAAAGAGGGAGAGATATAATTTTGAGTTACCTCGCCTTATATTTAACCCTGCCAATGATACAAATCAGCATACTTATTGTAAGGCAATTCACTAGTTCCATGTTTATGGACAGATAGGAATCTCTGACCTGCAGACAATAAACACACAAACACACCCTGATCGTAGCCGTCATCAGGGACTCTGAAGCGGACGCGTCTTTTGGCAGGCATTTTGTCAGGTCTGGGTTCTGAGCTGGCAGACACACGAGCGTTGTCCACACAAATGTGTCGCTTCTTCAATATGGAGATCAGGCCAGAGGCAGGAGACAGCTGACAAAAAATGTAATAAACAGATGTTAAGAAGCACAGACACATATACCAATGTCATTTCTATCAATAACAAAAACATGTGTCTGTGTATTTGTTCATCCTATACGCTAACACCGACATTACCACAACTGTCCTGTACTTAAGTACACATTTAGGATACCTGTACTTTAATATTAACTGATGATACTTTATCATTTTACCCAACTAAATCTCAGAGGTAAATATTGTACTTTTTACAACACTTTTTCATCCTGTTTCTGTCCAGTGAAAAACATGTATCTGGTGAATTTCAGTGTTTGTGATGAACTGAACATGAAGAGTCTCTTTATGTGATGGGAAATTCTCCTACTTGTTATAAAATAAAATTAACTCTTTAAAAACTCTCTTGGATCCGCTGGAAAATGCATCGCCACAAAGCTGAAAACGCGACTGTTTTTCTGACACCGTGGCACCTTTTCACAGGACAGCCACACTACAAACATATGATGATATTTTAGATTATAATATTTTACTGTGGATTCAATTTTCAACTCTAATTTTGATTCAAGTTTACAAAATTCTCTCTGACCAGACAAGATGCTAACAACAAATAAAACAAATGGTGTGTGTGGGCTGGGTGGATTTACATATGCTTATTACAGGACTGTTTCAAAAGGTGGGGGATTTGATTAATGAAAGTGTGACTGGTTTAGGCACTCCTCATAATACAACAATAGTTTCACTCCAGTTTCACAGAGATTTGTTAATCACTGTAAAATAGTGTCCGTCAACACAGAGTAATAAAGGCAGACAATTAAATCACACAATAATGGAAACTATTTCCTTGTACTAACAACCAAACAGTTAATGAGTTCAAATTAGCACAATGCAACATACACATTAATGCAGCAGTAAAATTATTCCAAAATATAATACACAATACTCATATAGTGACAGGGAATATTTTACTACACAGTGAGTACTTTTATTTATTTTGCTGGTAAAAGCCTTTACTTGAGTAAGAGTTTTTTTTCATACTGTTATGTTAGTATTTGTATTTATAAGGATCTGATTACTTCTTTAACCACTGTTGACAACATTCCCATGATTAAAAACTTGTTTTACAAAGGATGTACCTCACCAGCCATGCCCACCAGGTGTCAGTGCATCATCAGTACTACTGAACTTTGAATCTCACTAGAAATGCTCATTCCCACAGATTTACAGTCAGATATATGGTACCAGGCACTCCTTCCCTCTGAGAGAAGGTCTGCACATTAGACCTCCAACAATCATCCTAGGATCAACTAGGAGTGCTGAAATGCAAATGAACTTTGGCCAAGTGGTGGTAAACTATCAAGGCCACGTTGAGTGGATGCCATAATTAGCACTACTTCTGTTTAACATTACATCACGTTACCATAATGTATTACCCTCTCAACCAATTCTGTCCAAAAATTAAATCATACGAGGGTGTGGTGTGCTATATAACAAACAACTAGATGACCACAGATTAGAACCAGTTTCTATATTGATGACTAATCTTTGTGGTTTATGGACCTTTAAATGAAAAGCAGCTTCATTGAATTTCCTTCCTTTAGAAATCTGCCCAAAATGTACAAAAAGACTGGTACCAATATTTATAAAAGCACACATATTAAATCTGGGATTTAATATGTGTGGGATCAAAGTGATAATCCAACAAGCTAAATATCTCTTTCAAAACAAGGTCCCATGATGGTCCACTGAAAGGGCAGCGACTTCACTTTTCAAGATCTCCCAGGCTGCTCTACATCCAGTATTTGATAAAAGCAGGCCACTTCTCTGGTTACCATTGTGCATTGGTTCTTTCTGCCTCTGCTGCATGTACTAAGCATATCCCTGCAGCTACTTCTCTTTCATTTATGTCTCTCCCTGTTTGTGTCTTTCACAGAGATTTAACTATGAAAATGAGTCAGTAACCAGCATCTGAGCTTAAAGCCAATTTATGACACAATCAATGATGAATAATTTAAAAATAGAAGCTTTTTTTCCCAAAACCCATATGAAAACATATGAAAAGCAAAATGAGGTATCCATCCATTGTGAAATAATTAAATAAGAATAACAACACAGTAATCCTGCAAGATGCTGATGTGACAGGGGCAGGACACTCTGCAGCACATGTTCAGTTCAGAGTCAAATTGGCTTCCGTATCTGCAAAACGAATCCATAGTCTGAGTGTCCCAGTAATGGTTACATAATACCATTAGGGATGCCCAACAGGGCACTGTGTTTTCCATTTTAAAGGACCTCGATGGGCAGATACAAACAGACAGAAACCTTTAAACGGTCTAAAACCTTTAAAAAATGTGTTTGTGCGGCTACCAGTTTGTTTTTGTTCCCGTTTTCACTACAAACCAACTGTACTGATGCGTATCACAGGTTGTTTTGGTCTACACCCGAGTGAAGGTGCTGTGTTCACGTCTGAGCAACAGGGAAATTAACTGAGGTGCGAGTAAACCAATCTAAATAAAGGAGGTGTAAAAACCTGTTAATGATACATTCACCCACATCAGCATTTAAGCAAATACCTTGACAAATTCCCATTAATAAATGAAACATAAATTGCTAAACTTAACCCTACCTCTTTGTGGTTACTCTCCCACAGCGAAACATGATAATGTACACACCTCCTCGACAGTGATGAGTTTAGCCATATCATCCAGTGAGGCAGCTGCTCTGATGATGTCAGCTTGCTCTACTTCATAGTCCTCCTCCTCCTCCTCCTCCTCTTCTTCCTCTTCCTCCTCCTTCTCTTCCTCTAACTGCTCCTGCTGGTTTATGTGAGCTTCTTGAGGAAGGCGGGCCTCCTGATTTAGGCAGGTTTTAGCGCTTTCCTGCGGTGATAATGAAAGCTACACATCAATACACAGTTTGGAGACAGCTCATAATTATGATTGAAGCCATAAAAACGTAACTGTAAAAGCTTTTAAGAGATGAGTAGGTTGTTCCCAGGACATAGTAATGTGGAATACAGGAACTGAAATATTTGATATTTCCAACAAAAGCAACAATAGCTTGTTAAGATAAAAAGAGGAACTGAGTAGGTAGCATGAGCTGCAATTGCTATCAAGAACTCAAACAAACCTCGTTAACGTAAGAAAACAAAGATACTGATCCTGGTGCTACTGACAGTTTAGCTGACAAGTCATTTCAGAAAAGTAGAGTGAACATAACTGCCAAAACAAACTCACAGATAGCATAACGACAGACTCTAAAACATCAACTGTATTTCTTTATATTGACTTTGATTTACAGATTGTGAAATATACCTTGGTCTCCTCATGTAGCAGCTCCTCAGCTCGGGGTTCCTGGTGCAGCTGTTGTTCCTCCACCTCTGCCCCGCTGACCAGAGTCTCCACTGGGAACGCTTTCTGACATAGAGAAGAGACTCCTTCCTTTAGCTTCCCGTCCTCTTCTTCCTCTCCATCATCTTCCATCTCCAAAGCCTCAGCTGCCTCCTCCACGTCCCCCTCCTCTTCGTCCCTTTTTGCCTCCTTTTCCTGCACGGGACCTAAATCTCCTCCCTGCTGCTCTGCGGGCTTGGACTGATCCATTTCTCCAGCTGTAGGGGGGTGCAGTCCATTTCCAATGACTGAAATGTTGTATCCAGCCCTTCCTCCTGCCTCTCCTCCCTCTCGGTCGCTGCCTTGCTTGCCAGTCAACTGATCTCCATGGAAACAGTCCCTCCCCTCTACTTCCCTGTCTGGGTCTTCCCTCTGCTCTCCTGACGTCTCAGGGGAATACAGCCTGTCAGTTAAATTAATGGAGGGTTTCACTGGATGTGTGCTCTGAGAACGGGAGGAGTCTTCGGATCTCTGCTCCATCCCTTCGTCAACCTGATGGGCTAGATTAAAAAGGGAAACAGAAAGTAGAGGGGTTAACAGGGGTATTGGAGTATGATAGAATGACAGATTGACAGTAAGGAGGTGTGCAGGAAAAAACAGAAGATTTTATGTGTTAAATTTAAGACATTAGTCCATGTAGGTCTTACTTTTCTTGTTTAGGTCACTAGAATCATCATCACTGGTCTAAAGTGATTGTAATTATTTACTATATACAGGGAAAGATAGATATGGCATCATCCACCATATGCAGAAATATTCAAATACTATGGGAAAATGACACATTTAAACTGCATGTAAAAACTGCATGGTTTCTTCCTAACATTTCATTAGTATAAAGTGGGCTTGTCTGTTGAGGGGTGACTCGTAGGTTACCCATAATTTTAATTCAGATATCATGTGATACTAGTACCACTGTCAGCGTTAACACAGAGTTTTTGTAAAATAAATTATTAAAGACATTTTACATTTGTTTTTCTTTTTTTATATATATATTTGATGTTATTAGAACTGCACAAAATACATGTATTGACTTCTCCCTACTTTTAACCATGATTCTGTTGTTTCAGTAGAGCTGGAGAACTTTTAATGTGGAATTTAAAAGCATGGCTAGAATGAGTAAAAACTGAGAGGAAAACAAACCCTGAAACTGCTTCGGGTTCAGAGGGTTAAATTAGAGCTTTCTGCAACATGCCTTAGCCATAGTGTTGACCAGTCACTTTACAAAGGATTTCATAAGGTGAAAGAAACTAGGAAGTGGACCTTGAGGTAGGACATTCATACAGTGATGTGATACTCACTAACCTGAGGTACATGAAGGCAGCGAACCTCCTTCTTCAAATGTAGGTCTCAAAAGGTTCAGGGATGCACACTGCACACACACAAATAAATAAATGTATGTAATACATGCATGGTTAAACATTATTTAAAATTCCACACTATCACACTTAACTTGACAGAGATGTAAACTATGAAAGCTTGTTTAGATAGTTTACGTTTAACATGTTAACATGACATTAGAAAGTCACTCAGTCTGCCTTTGTCTTACATTATGTACATTCTTTTTCTGTCACATACACAAAGCGAGAAAGTTGAATGTCTTACCACAGCATCTCTCGCTCCAGGTCTATGAAAAGAAGAGAGAAGGACACAGAGTGAGATGGTGAGGGTATTGAAGTCTGTTCTTGGTTTTAGTAAATCAAGACGTGAAAGATGGGTGACTCCTCTCTACTCTCCCAATCTAATATTAGACCCAACACATTTCCCTGGCTATTACAACGTGTGTGAGTGAGACTGTGTGTGTGTGTGTGTGTGCATGACTTAAGAGAAGTGAAACCCTAGCAGTGTGATGTCTCAAATGTCTGAAAGTGCAGCAGCAGCAAAGGGCCATATGTTTAAACTATCACTGCAGTGCTCACCGCACAGAGTTATACAGAGTTACACAAGCTCACAGCCATACATACACACACACTGCACCTGTCTGGGAGCACACAGAATATGCAGGTGCACATCGCGTTAGAGGGTGTGTGTGTTTGGCAGGTTTGGACTTCCTATTAAATATTGAAAAATGAGCACACTCCACAACATACACGCCTCACACACTCCTCACCAAACAACATGCACAAACGCATGCACGCACAATTTCCAAGCAACTCAAAATTCAGCCAGTGCAAAACCCAGGGCTTGGGATCTGATCCTGTGGAAGTCAGTGTTGATACTGTGGTGGGCTGCCGCACATAAATGAATGGGATACACTGCATGTGATGTGAACGTGCAATGAGTCAACCACTCATACAGCTTTTACAGCTAAGCAAAGAAGGTGGAAAATCCAATTCTGGGGTGGTGTTATACTGTTACTGTGTAGAATTCTGGGAGATTGCATGATTTACAATTCAATTGGAAGTTGGAACAACTAAGGGGGTTAAAGGTCAAATAACTCTATCGTTATGCAACCAAATAATATGGTCTGTTATAACATTAGTACACAACTCCAAAAAATATGTAAATATGTCATTTTTTGATATTTTATGTGGAATTGTTATATATAATATTGTTAAGTGAGTAAATCTGAGGGAAATGAAGTGGATCACTGACTCCCAACATTTTATTCCAAGACAAAACATCTCAGACTTATTTATGCAATTAAATCCTCTTACCCTGGTCAATAACGTAACAAGCATATTTACCAAATTTCGGGATGGTTTGTGTTTTGAATTCCACCCCTCATTCCCTCCACCCCACACTATTACTAAAGGTCACTTTGGTCTTAACAGAACAATATAAAGCATATATTGCAAATTCCTCTTGAGGTTTTCAGCGCATTCTCGAGACTATGAAAGCAGAGAAATATGCTATTCACTTAAGTTCATTTCAGAAAATCTAGCGGTAAGCTAGCAATAAATAAAAACAATACAATGAGAAAATGTACATGCCAGGAGTAAACCACACACACATGCATGCAGACTGACCGACTGTGGGTCTGACAGATGTTTTTAAGAGTGTCCAGATGTTGGGTTGCCAGTTCAGAAGAAGGACTTCTACACTGAGTCTCTGAGAGTAGAGAGACACACAGAGACACAGAGGAAGGTAAAAGCTTTGTTACAAGTATGAGGTAGCCTCTAAGAGCTGAGCTACCCTATAAGTGTTTAAAAGAATTAAATTAAATCTAAACTACAATAAATTAACATTATTGGGATCCAATAGATAAAAAAAGACTAGGAGACTGCGCATGTGGCCCCATGCGGGCACATAAAATGACATGGGTGACATTCAGTGAATGTTAAATTATTGTATGTACTGCATTGTCGCATTTTATTCTATGAATTTAAATATCACTGATTACTTGATGTACTAATAAACTTCCACTTCTATAGCTTCTATTTTTACATGCCCAAAACCCAATACATAAAATATTTACATTTTAGCGTAATTCGTTTATATTACAAATACAACAAAAACTATAATGTTGGTTACATAAACAAAAATATGTAATATGTTAGTGTATGTGTGCATGTGTTTTACCCCACTGCTCTTGTAGTGCATTCAGGTTGTCCAGCACTCTCTGGTGATAGAGTGTCTCTAGATGGATGCACCATAATGCCCGCTGGTCTGTACATCACAGGTTAAGAAATACATTCCTACACATGCAGTACATAACAGGCTCTACAGAGAACAGCTTGTTTTATAAAAGCAACAACTATTAAACTTTTTTCTGGAAGAAAAGAGTCTGACAAGATAGGAGGACAAAGAGAGACAGAGGCAGAAGGAGAGGGGCCAAAAGAAATAGAGGGAGAAGGCGCTCCAGGATGCAGTCTCTCATGTTTATGGACATGAGCAACCAGAACACAATCCTTCTTTGACATGGCTAAATGCTTTCTCTCTCTGTCCCGCTCTCTAACTAACCCTCTATACATGCATGACGTAGCTAAGCTAGCATTCCCTTCTCTTCTGGTTCCTTTATTTCTTCCTTCCTACCGTGTCTCTTTTCCCTGAATAAACATGAAAAAAATTCTAATTCTTTAACATGCTCGCCTTTCACCCTCCCTCTTAACCTACTCTCTTTTATACTTTGTCTTTATTGACAGTAAGTGTGTTAGTGTATTAGTATCTTTTTATGAGTGGTCAGGTTATGTGTGCACACTGCACGGCAACTAACATTTCCACAGAGGAGGTTCTTTGGTTAAGGAAGGGGAAATTTTTGTTTTGCAAACAGTTAAAACTTTTAGCAGATTAGCATCATTTAATTTCAATGAAAGAGGTTTACATCATCAAACCTCTGCTGGCTGTGCTCAATTATTTTAGAAATTACCTGTAAATGCTGCAATCTTTCCTCATCTAACAAGGGTAATATTTTGGCAACATACTGTAGTTTCCTTTCCTGTCATGTTTTAATTTCAGTATCCAACTTCCCTATGTGTATGTGTCTGCCTACTCTCTGCCTCTCTACCCTGTGAGCCTCTGGGCATTTCATATAAAGCCATCTCAGCTACTGGTGCTTTTCTCCTCCCTGTTACTCCTTCTGTAATTACCCCTCTTCATGTTCTCCTTATCTATCTTATCTCTTTTATACATCCTCCTGGTCACCTGTTGAGTGTTTTCTCTTATGACCTTCATTTTCACAAGTTCTTTTCCACTCTGTCTATTCTATCCCTGACTCGCTTTTTAACCACTCTGTCTGTAAAGTCATTGAGGCATCATGTAATCCACTGAAACTCCAGTGCAACAAGTCACTCCAAATCCTCAAGCTCCAAATCCAGTGCGGGAAACAATACAGATAAGAAAACGCAGGCAAGTAGAAAAACATCAATAAAACAGCAAGGTTAGTGCACAGGGGGTAAGGTATGACACTCATAGCACAAATTCAATTATAAGCTCCCCCTCATCACCCAACATACAGACACACCACCATAATGATAAGGATACAGTCTCCGTCAAGTACAAAGGCCTCTGCAATCTGCAGAGAGATAGAGAAATTACAATTTTTAACAAAGTGTGTGCTTTTAAATATATATATATATATATTTATATATTATCTATAGCTATCAGAAAACTGGTTCAACCAGACTGAAACTATTCTTCATGTAGAGCTGTGAAGAAAACTTAGTTCTGACAAGGACAGAGGTACAAAAAAATAAAAACACCACACTTTAAAGAGCTGTAACTGCTCTGCTACTTCTGCAATGACTTCTATAATCATTAACTACGACAGTAAAAACATAAACAGATATTGGAAACACTAAAACAGTTAAGCAAGTCCCTAGCATTTAGGAGACAGAGTGAAAGTGAGAGTAAGAATGAAAAGCAAGACGACACACAGCAAGACAGAAAAATGAGAGACCATGGCAGACACTCTACCTCTCTTCAGCAAGTGTCGCTTTCATGCTGCTCAGCTGATCTCAGAACAAGAGAAGTGTGTGTGTGTGTGTGTGAGAGAGGCAGACAGAGAGGGAGAGAGGGGGGAGGAGAAAAGGAGGGCATAAAGGGCTCTCGCATTTCTAATGAAGTGAGGGGCGGTGACGACTGAATGACCTCTATAGGTAACCACACTGACGCAATTCAGATACAAAGTTGTATGGACATCTCTGCAGCACCACAATAATTAATTATGAATGGTATTTTGACATATTTTACCTTTAACAAATAAAATATTGCACCAGTCCATTTTGGAGTTTCTATAACATTGTCATTAATTGTTCATCTGTGAATAGTGAATAGTGAATGTATGTTGGACTATGTTAGCTTTATCTGTGAGTGAACTGATGTGGAACTAAAGCTAACATAGTCCAACATACATTCACTACAGGATTTTTTCTCCCTACCCTTAAATTTTAACAGTGTTTGTGAATTTGTCACATTACATTTCTGACACAAACACTTTCATTAAATGAAAAAGACAGATTGTCTGTCTTATCTTTTTATAAAACATTATAAGACTTTAATGTCCAACTTTAATCAGACCTGCAAACAACTGATTGATTCGACCACTTGTTGTGCAGCTGTTGCCAGAGCGCTTATAATCTATAATCACCACCAAAATGAAAAATATTTTTTTCCCCTTTAATAGCTCACTGACTGGAGACAGTGGAAAGATTAAATTTGACGACTCTACTTTGTAATTATACTCCAAGATCACTTTTGTTGAACCAATAATTTATGGCTTTAGTAGATTAGCAGCAGTTCTTATATGAAGATTTGTGCAATAAAGCTTGTTTTCCCATCAGGATGCATTTGCATACACATGCAAATACACAAACACTGGAAAATGACACTTTAAACCAGGTGTAATGATTTATTTTACTCTGGCATTGTGTTGCAGCAAGAAAGCTTTGGAATAACCACAGACTGCGGTTTGCATCTGGCCTAAAGCAGTGTTGACAGTGTTTACTGTTTCTGAGCTGTTTGATTAAGTGTAGAAACTTTTTTCCACATACTGTCAACACCACCATTCATTTTTTCAAGTTTCAACAAAATTTTTATGGTGAAATTATTAGCCACAGTATTTTATCAAAAAGCTTGTGAAAGAAGAGCCAGAAGCACATATGTTCAAAT